>JAULBZ010001446.1:0-22170 GCA_032360805.1 Neoturris breviconis | reverse complement strand
ATTCAAGATATATGATGCAACTAAAGTGTTATTTATTTATTCGATATATGAAAGTATAATAGTAGCATATTCAAGATGTATGATGCAACTAAAGTGTTATTTATTTATTCGATATATCAAAGTATCAAAGTAGCATATTCAAGATATATGATGCAATGAAAGTGTTATTTATTTATTCGATATATGAAAGTATAATAGTAGCAAATTCAAGATATATGATGCAACTAAAGTGTTATTTATTTATTCGATATATGAAAGTATAATAGTAGCATATTCAAGATATATAATGCAAGCAAAGTGTTATTTATTTATTCGATATATGAAAGTATCAAAGTAGCATATTCAAGATATATGAGGCAATTAAAGTGTTATTTATTTATTCAATATATGAAAGTATCAAAGTAGCATATTCAAGATATATAATGCAAGCAAAGTGTTATTTGTTTATTCAATATATGAAATTATCATAGTAGCATATTCAAGATATATGATGCATGAAAGTGTTATTTATTTTTTCGATATATGATATTATACTAGTAGCATATTCAAGATATATGATGCAGAATTATGAATGGGATATTTCAAGATGTTTTGGGGCATGAGGAAAGCATTGAAATAATTTATCTAAAGGTAGCTAACACTCTGTTACTTTTATAAAGATTTTGCATATTCAAGATATACAATATAGAATTACGAAAGCACTATGTTTAAGATGTATGATGTATGAGGAAAGCATTGAAATAATTTATCTAAAGGTAGCTAAAATTTTGTTACATTGATAAATATTTTACTTCACTTTGGGTGAAATATGAAAGTAGCAACTTACTTGAAACATATCACCATCAAAATTTCCCTTCGATACTATAATCTGATTATGTTTAGAGGATTCAGCCATAGCAGGTAGAAAGTATGGTCGTTTCGTGAACAAGCGAAATACTTTAGCAGCTTTTGGTAGACAGTTTTCCCTAAGATGATATAAAAGATTTCAACAAAACAGATACTTATCATGCATTAAAAAGCAATCCATCTACAAGCTATAAATGTCTCTACAGTTAAAATATGGTGGAACAATGAGTTTGTGATACCATAACTAGGTAAATCGGACAACTATATTTATTTGCGTCATTAAATATCACTTAGCAAAACTGAATAAATTTGATGTCTGATGTCAAATATCTGTGTCATACCCATAGAATATTTAAATCTTTGCCAGGTCATATTAGTTTTTGTTACAAACCTAATTTCTTTTGCAACTTTTTTAAACCTTTCGCAAACATCAATTTTTTTAACGCTCCTACACAGTTTACTGTGATATATCACAGTGTTATAATATCATGTTGCAAACAGTAAAGTAACCTGCCGTGGGAGTGTAAAATTGATCATTAGATTATCAACCAAAACATATCAGAACTAGTTACGCCACTTGCGAATAAAATGTTTATTCATTATTAGATATCACTATTTACGATACAGAAAGGGTAAGATGAAATCAAGTATCTACTGAGAATCAAAAGAGGTATAAGTAGTAACTGTGAAGTGAGGGACTTAGTTAAGGATTTCTTTACAGGTATGAAGTAATTAATAATTCTATGTTTGTTAACACAGCACTCTACCCTGAATCAGAGATCAGACATTACTTGTAAAGGAGTGTTTTTTGAGCTGAAAACTGTAGTAAAAAACACTCCTCCACAGGTGCTGTCCAATCGCTATTTGAGGCTAGAATATATACACCTAATTTGATCTTTGTTAAATACTACAGCTAATAAAGATTTAAGTTAATAGTGCTTTGAATAAAATAAAAACAAAACAAAATGCTTTTACCAGGCAACATGGTACTTCGATGGTAATGTATTGTTATCCAAAGATTTTATGTAATCATATAACGTTTCTTTCTCTTCCATAGTTGAATAGAATTCACAGCTTTTTAACCCTCCTCCTTCTACCAAAGATCCATGTGTAAGGTAAAGCTATACAGACAATGAATAATACTGTAAGTGTATTAACCCTATTAGTACTATATTTTTTGTGATGATGTAATCAGAAAAATGCTGACGTCATAAAAACAAATTGTTACCATTTTGTTCCTTTTATGATGGACTACAATCCTGGAAAGTTTGATCCAAATACTATAAGAGACTGGGAAAAAAATCAGCCTTCTCCCTTTTAAAGATCCTAGTACTAATAGGGTAAAGACTAGCCTACATTTATAACCCTTCTCTCACCCGCTCGGTCTATAACCAAACGACGATTTTTCTATATGATTTCTATGACGTCAGAACAACTGCTTTCAGATTTTGGAAAGCAATTTGCACATGTGCAGCTCAACCAAAACAATCCGCGTTCAAAACGGAAGACAAAATGGCGCTCCTAAAAGGTTCACATGTTTTTTTTGGCACCAAAAACAGGAAATAGTAAGGCATAATAGCATATTTTTATATATTTTCTATAAGATATATCATAGGCAATACTTATAGATATAATTAAACAGAATACAAGCTCGAATGAGACCACAACAACTAAATTCTACCCACACTTTCACAACATTTTTTCGAGCTATAAAGACATAAAAAACATGTCTAGACAACCCCACCAGCTTATGAAGGATTAAGAACGTAACTAAAAGTTTATTTGATACTGCATCGCTGAATATGAAACACAGAAAAGACACAAAACCAGCTCTTCGAATTGTAGAAATCTCGAATTTTCCTGGATTCATTTCAACCAAGGGACAAAATAAATATTTAGAGATCTTCTAGAAGCATTCCATAAAACATGTATATTTCATTTGAAAATGGAAATTAACATCTTTCTGCTCTCGAAGGCATAAATCAACCAGATGTAGAATGAACGCCGCTTCGTGTCTTTGGTCAACGCAATCTTGGATTTATTTCGCTGTCATGTGGGACATGTTGTCATCCCCATTCTTTTTTGGGAACCGGGTCACAGAAAGCAAAAGGTTGAAATGGTAGGCTAGGTGAAGACATGCATTGATTCAGTATGCCACATTTGAAAAACAGAACAAACAGTTCTCCTCAGGTGCTTGACTTTAGCCCTCGACCTGAAAAATGGCATGTCTGCAATTGCAAGCAAAAATTTCATGAGGATAGTTATGCTTGGATAATATATTTGTGATTAGACCCTTCGACTTCAAAATTCTAGAAGACAATAATTATACCTCTTTTATTCTATCAAGTGTTAGCATCAAGTGACCATCTTCTCTCGGCCAATCTTTAACGGGATCAATGACAACAAATGGCCAATCTTGATAGAGATATTGATCAGTTACTTGCGTAGCATCTACATTATGAAGTTTATCAACTTGACCCTCTTTCATATCTTTACAAAATACCTTACATCCAGCACAATCATCTGGCATCATATCTTTTTTCGTTGGTAAATAAGGATTGTCTATTAAACAATCTTCTTCGTAATACTTACTCCAATCCCAATATGGGATTACCTACACAACAAAATCCAACAGTATTTTAGCATAGTTTTGGACTATAAATTTTGAAGCTATAATCATAAATTAATTTAGATGAATTGCTGACAAAATACGCAAGTATCACTTTTTAAAAGATACTGATGACAAGCAGGATTTCAACACAAATACCTGTAAAGGAGGGTGATTAATTTTGCACTCCTCACATATTTTCTTTATCAGATGAGTCAAATTAACAAAATGAATTACACATACTTTTACTTTCCATAATGCAACATGAGCACTTAATAACTTGTGTGGAGTTGACCAAGACATTAACACAGCAACCAACAACACAAACAAAGACAATATCAGCATTGATCTCGATGAACCATTAGCAATACGTTTTAAGACAGAAAATCTGTGTCCAAGTAATGGAGTCAAACATATTTTCACTTGATTTGTAGTAAATCCTTTCTGCACACAATATTCATATAAACTCTGTGCATCATTTTCAACTAGCTTCAACTTTTCACCATAAGAAAGTTCATTTGTATCTTTTGTTAAGATTTTAACTTGAGGGCATGACATGACGGTCACACTTTTTATAGCTAAATATAGTTAACAGTCGTCAGAATAAAAGCCAATAATCACTGTGGATAAGGGATTTTTCAGGCTAAAGCAATACATGAAAATCCCTCCTCCACAGTGATTATTTACTCTTATTTCGACCACTGGTTAAAAATTTTGTCTGAATTTTTGTAAGTACAATGCTTGGATTAACAGCAAATAATCACTACGGGGGAGTGACGTTTGAGCATAGTTACTGGTTTTGAAGCTTAAAAATCACTTGTTAACAGTGATTACTTGTTATCATTTTGATATATATTCTAAACTCATGATATTTCATACATGAACTGAATTCAAACTTTTTATATGGAAACACATGATTAATGGACTATCAAAAAAATTATATAGTCTACAAACCGTAAAACCTTTGTGCAAATATCAATCTTCCACGGTGGTGACAAACATCCCTCCTCCACAGTGATTATTTACTCCTATTTAAAGCACTATGTTTGTTCATTAGATTAAACGAACGCTTGATTTCGCATTTTAAGTTCTATTTTTTATTGTGTTTGAAAATAGGTTTAAACTTACAGGCCTCTGAATTCACGACGGCATTGCAAAACAGGGGAATGCTAACTTGAATTTAGAGGCCTGAACTTATCTATGAGAAAGAAAGATTTAGTAGAACATACAGCGACAGAACGTGTCAAATAATTATGAAACCTAATATTCCATAAAGTTTATAAAGAATCGGTACTTAACGTATGAGAAACTAAACACAGTGAAGGAGTTATATTTGAGCATAGATTCAGGCTATAAAAACTGAAGCTATGCTTAAAAATCACTCCACAACAGTGATTATTTAGTCTTATTTCGAACACTGAAGAATAATTTATAAATATAATTCTTAAAGCTCCATTTCCACTTGATAAAGGCTATCACAATAAGAGCAATGATACATCAATGTATTCCTTTTGAAAACGTTAAAATGATGAATACGTTAAAATGGTGGAACCATTTGATATTTCTTATCACACATTTGAATGAGTGATAATATCAATTTGATTGCGATAATATTAATATTATCGCAATTATTGTACTTATAATCCAAACTATGCCTGCCTAGTTATGGAAATCAGGCTTTAGAGATATTTTTTTGGAGTGGGTATGATGAATTTACAGTAAGCCCTCAATATATTATTTCTTTGTAATATTTCAAGACCAGTACACAGCTCTGTTTTCAGACAATACCAAATGTCTACTGCTTCCAAAATATCACAAGTAAAATATATAGTATAGTAAATTGAAGTCTTATTTATTCATCAGTTTATAAATATAATTTCAATGCATTACCCTGAAATGAAAACAACATCTAAGACTGTTGACCAAGTATTTATTCTTCTTTGAAAATATTAATTAGAATTTGAATCCTTACAACATACTGTGAAAATCTCCCAATAATTCTTTGAAGCAAATTTTGTTTTATGTAATAGATTTTCTAGAATGTATCGTGGTTGTTACAGAATTTTGTGGTTTTTGGACAAAATTTCTTCCACGAAAGCATAACTTTTGAGGCAAACCGCAAAAATAAAATCCTGACTTTAACATCCACCTAAGAAAATAAATTCTCCCACAATCAACAATTTTTTATTTATTTAATTAACTGTGCAAACACGTTTACATAAGCAAAAATCAATCTGTGTTCTTATTAACTGGCAGCTATATTGAGCAGGCCAATACAGGAAATACATAATTTGATTGGCATTAAAATGCTTGACTATGGGCTTTGTACAGATCAGTATCAATTCTATATTCTTAGCTTAAAACATAAACAAAGCAGAAACAAATTATTCAACCTTAATCATTCATTTCAAAAAATATTAAATGCACACCAAACGCTCAAACAGTCAAAGCATAAGCAGCTTACCAAGCATCTTGACATGCAGCTTCTAACAAAGAACAGAATTTTTGCTCAGATGATGACGAAGAATTCCATATGCGTGATAAATTATTCTATTCTTCTTCAAGTAACTGAGTAATTAGTTTACGATATAGACCTTTGCTTCTATCAGATAATTTTTTATGGTGCAAGTAAAAATAACTGTACTTTTAACATTGTTTTGCAATGCTCTTCTTGTGATCCTTGTGAAAAACGGCAAAAACTTTTCGTGATGATAAAAACAATAAACAAAACTTCCATGTTCGATGCTAACAGACTAGAGAACTTTATTTTAATTTGAACACACTAATGGTATTCGAATGTTTACATTTTTAGTTTTTTGGTTTATAAAAAATAAAATAATTAATGTGTTCTACAGACGTGGTTTTTACTAAGAACTTCCAAAGATCTGCTCTTCAAAATAATTCTGACAGTTAATAAATCCAATACTAAAACCGTGTTGTTATTCTGACCTCGAAATACAAACCGCAAGCTCGGTCTGCGATATCGACCTCAGGCTTTTATTTCTCAGTACAGAATAACAAAACAGTTAGTATAGGATAAACAGTGTTTCTTGATGTACTTGTTGAAGCAGAGAAAATATGAAATACTGATATATGTTTGTTTTTACTTATCACGACTTATCATTTTGCTAAAACAACACTTACGAAATGTATTCCAGCAAAATATAAACATTGTGGCCATACGTGAAAATCAATTCCCACGAAATGTGCTTTTTTCTTTTTTTTTTAACTTCAGCAAAAATTTCTACCTGTGAAAATTTGTGACATTAAAGTAAATAAGGAGTTATAAGTACGAAAAGGATTAAAATATTTTTTAAAACGAAAATTATGTCTGCCATGAAACATCCTAGCCTGAGGATGGGAGCTTATTAAGATCCTAGATGGATCTATTTTATTATTATCTTTCCAAACTCATTTTATGGTCAAAAGCATTTTATTTTGTGATAATACTTATAGCATTTCTTAAATATTGTTTTATATCCAATAAACGAAGTAAGAGCAAATAATCACTGTGGAGGAGTAATTTTTACGTACTATCTTTGAAGCTATGATAAAAAATTGCTCCTTCAGAGATTATTTGGAGCACTGGTTTCATCTGTTGTGAAAATAAAATAGATAAATCAATTATGCTTTTTCTGTTCACTATTTTCATTTTATAGAGAAAAATGAACTATGGTAATAGCCTAGCAAAAAACTTTTAAATGACCCAAAGTTATATTCACTGGAAGCTTTTCCTTTTTATAAATTAATAAATTAATGATTGTGCAACAGAATTTGCTTAATCTTCTAAATGCTTATAACTTTGGAATCAATCATATAATTCTAATTTCTTAAATCTAAATTTAAAATTATCTTCTAAAAAACACAGTCCTTGAAATTCACTACGACAATCACCTGTAGAGGAGTGCATTTGAACATAATTTTTAGCTGGATTGGCTGAAAATTATGTTCAAATGCGCTCCTCCACAAGTGATTGCCGTAGTGAATTTCAAGGACTGAAACGTAAACTGCCATGTAAAAGCCCTGTCCAGACTTATTATCATTGTTTGAAATGAGAGCAAATAATCACTGTGGGGAAGTGATTTTTGAGCATTGCTTCAGGCTAGGAAGCCTGAAGCAATATTCAAAAGTTCTTCCTCCACAGTGATTAGTAGTTCTTATTTTAAACGCTGTTATCTATATTTTCGATTTTGATTTAGAGAACAATAGAATGCCAGTAGCAAGCCTCAAAATAAAGTTCGAGCATCACCTGTAGAGGAGTGTTTTTTGAGTACCATTTTGAGACTTTAAATGTGATGTCTGACAATTATTTTGAGCAATAGAGTCATGTAATAGTGGGCATATGTATGGATAGGCTTATACACAACAGTTTAGAGTAATGAAACTCATTGTTTACTGGTAATGAAATCAATAAAGTCATCTTTACACAGGCCATCTTTATTAGTTTTTTTTAACTCAAAGTCCATATCTCCCCATTCCCAAAATAATCTAGAACCAATACAGTAATTGACATTAGCAACCGAATCTTTTGGACCTTCAAATGTTGATTCTCCCTTTGATGAATTAAAAAAATATAGTCTCTTGCTAGATCGACTGTATTGTAAATGCCATGGTTCTTTTAAACGACGTATAAGATACAGACCAGTTGGAACAAAATACTTTTCATCAACTAAATTACTGCATAATTTTCTTTCCATTCCTTTCTTCATATGTCGTACTTCAAGATTATTCAACACCTCATCCATATCTTGCATAGTATAGAATGTCTTCACACGCACTCTAACAACATCTGTGCGGCAAGGTTTCGATAATGCATTGGCAAATGCTTCAGCGTATTTTAAACGATCACTGAATGGCTTATCACCTACATGCTCTCCACCAAGATAAATAACATCAATTATATGGAGAGCAATAACTTTACGTTGACCACGACCATCTCCTTTCAATTCATAAACAAATTCGGCATCCAATAATGTAAATCGAGGCAACTCTAAGCCCATCTTATCGATACGTTTCCAATTTGGGTCTACATGCTCTGTTGGATTCCATTTAAATATGGCTTGCCTACCTAAGCTAAACAAATAAACTCGTTCACCTCCAGAAAACGCACATTTATAGTCATGTATGCTTTTGATTTGATTAATACTTTCCTGATCAAGATATTTACTTGCCTTGGTCATCCAATCTGTTGATGAATGTTTTGTTAACTTTTCAAACTGACAATCAGGGTCGTTCTTTGGAACATTAGAACGAGCTTCAGAAGGTACATTCCATGCTGCTAAACATTGTTTCCTTACTTCACCTTGATCTGGACCAACTAGCATTGTGTTTTGAACATATGTTGCTAACTTTTTTAATCCCAGTATTTGTCGTGCACCAATGGTGTTGTTTGACGTAAATATATAATCGTAAAATGAATGATCTTCTTTAATTATAGATATAGGAACCACCTCTCTTATATCGATATTACTACCTTTCAAACGATTAATTCGAAGGTTCAGATCAAACATGTAATCATGTATGACTTGTGTATCTTGACGTAATCCTTTACAAACAATGTAACGCTCCGAGTTTGCTGGCCGACTAGTTACTGGTTTAAAAATACAAATTTGATCAAAAGCACGATACATCAGGTAGATTAGTCCAACACTGAATGGTGTGAAAATATCAAATATCTTGCAAAGAAAGTGACCACCAGGTCGTAAAATAGATAACGCACATGTAAACTGTCCTAAGTATAATTGCTTTGATAGAATTTCTTGTATATTTTCCTGTCCTTCGACAGAAAATCCACCATCAGCCATTACAAAATGAACACCTTTATTATCAGAATTTTGAACGACATATTTGCGAAATTCTGTTAAATTATCTTCTTTAAATATATCACCATCACCAAGGTAACCCCCTACTCCATAATGACAGTCAAAGGTTTCAGGTGTTCCGGCAATAAAGTCATCTATCTTAAAATCATTAGCCCACTCCGCTTTCAATGTAAAACCAAACCCTTTCGCGTGCCATTTACAACGCCATAATATATATTCAGAAAATCCACCTGGTCCTGCGCATATGTCAGAAAAGTAAAGCAAATCCAGCGGATTAGATTGGATACGATCAGGATGTTTAGTAAACATAAAATCAAACGATGCATCAATTTCTGCCATTTTCATTGCTGCTCTATTCTGGAAGATAGCACCACGTAATGTTTCATATGGGTTAGCTCTTGTTCTTGCTTGTAGAAATTCTTTACCTTCCAAGCTATCGAATATTGATTTACTTTCAATAATTTGAGATAGGATCTCTCCTTCACAGAACTCATACTCATCTACTATTGTTTCTTTGCGTTCACTCATCATTGTCCAGGAATTTAACTGATCTATAGTAGGGATTGGATGGCTGTGACTTGGAATCCAGTCCGGATCTTGCCTAATCATGACGTTCATGTCTTCATCCCACTTAGCTTCTGGTTTAGCCTCTAACCCATCTAAGCGTAAACCAAGACCTCTTCTACCACGTTGATTAGAAGCTTCGATAATATTAACCCTTCCAGTTTCATTCTTACCAAGACCTTTCCCTTCCTTGTAACCCATATTTGCCATCATTTTCTGTGCAAATGAACTGTAAGATGGCTTTGAAGTTGATGATGCTCCTGCATCATCCTTTAATACTTTCTTTGGTGGTGATGATGCTTTGAAAGAATCACTACTACTGCTAGAACTACCAGAATCTGATGAGAGAGTGCGCTTACGCTCCATATTTTGTTTATTATCTAAAAGAAAGCAATACTAATTTTAATCCAGTTGTCAAAATAAAAGTAAATAATCACTGCAGAGGACTTCTTTAGCATAGCTTCAAGTTTTGTAACTTTGTAGCTTGAAGTTATGCTCAGATAATCACTCATCCATAGTGATTATTTGCTCATATTTTGACTACCGGAGTGTACATTAAACACATCTGATACTGAAGAAATATCAGTATGCAAGTATGGTAAACTTCCTCAGCATATAAAATAAGAGTATATAATCACTGTGGATTCATGTTTGAGCATTGCTTCAGGCTGCAAAGTTTGAAGCTGAACTCTATAATAAATCACTCCTAAACGGCGATTATTTTGCCCTTATTTCAAACACTGTTCCAATACTTGTCTTTCAACAAGAACATAAAGTATTAGGCCATCAGCTGAGGATTCGATTTATGCTTAGAACTCAAATTTTGTAATGTTTTCATGACTAAAATCTGTATAGATATTTCATTGGCACTATCTCAGAAACTTGCACAATACCAAAAAATAGCAGTTATGCTATCGTGATGACGTCTTAAGAGAACATTAGTTTCAACATATGATTTTTGCAAAAACACTGGTATCAGTGAAAAGGTCACAAAAACTTAAAGAAAAAATAAGAGTTATCGATCATTACATTCTGAGGATTGGTTGAAAAGTTGTGAATCTTTAAACTTTTTAACAATGATGACTCAGGAATATTTCAAATGTTAGTAACTCTGGAAGAGTCCTTTTGCTTTGAATCAAATTGTGCATTATAACTAGAAGCTAACTAAAAAGTGAGATAAAGAAATTACAAATTTTGAGAAGTGTGGTTTGGGGACACGAAAACCACGACTCCCAAAGAATCGTATTTCCTCTACATAAAATCATGAAATATTGGTTAAGATTGTACTAAACTTCCCAGGTAGCTGCTAAGTTATTATGCTGAATATTGGATCATAATTTAAAAACGTTTGCATTTGCCCTTTCAGAGTTATTAACATATAAAATATTGCTTAAATCTTCATAACTCTTAAACCAATCATCCAATCATTAATCTCGATTTTGCTTAACTTTTGGTGCCCTTATTACTGTTTTTGCAAAAATCATATGTGGACAAATATCCCCTCATCAAAATGGCAGAACTACCAATTCTCGGTATTGTGCACGCTTCTGAAACAAGACCAACGATTTTTCTTCTTTCATATTATTCCTAATATAACATAATATTCATAATATCTAAACAGAATTTCGCCATCAAAAAAAATCTGATGAACTGAAACAATTCGACTGCAAATCTGAGCCATATGCTGTATGTCTAGAATGAATTTTACTGATTTTAAATTTCTGTAAACTACGTTTGTTTCCGAAAGTTGACCATACTGTTTTTATTAATTCTTCCAGCATATTTATCTTGTCCGAGTTCTCTTTTGCAACTTTTACAGTGATACATTTACTATAACAGTAGCAAGCTATGTCATATGAAAACAGGATTTTGCAGTTTGCATCAGCAAGCAATCTTGCTATTGTTATAGATAGCTTTAAAACTTTATAATAAAATTTTAGTGCCACTAGACCCAGGTTGGTTTACTTTTAGATGTAAATCGGAGAGAAGAAACTTGTTCAAAGTCCGCAGTGAAGATTCTAGGACAAAGTTTTCAACATTGTTTTAGTGTCTTTACTGTAGACATTGAACAAGTTTTTGTCAGGCCCTTCACTGATCTGGCTGTTGTCACTAATTAGAACACCTACAGTGGCATCTTAGACAAAATTATATGAAATTGGTTACACAAATCTTTTTAACGATGTAACAGTAGTCAAAATAAGAGTACTGTGGAAGAGAGATATATGAACATAGTCAAGTTTTGCGATCACTCTTCGGCAGTGATTAGTTGCTCCTATTTGATCACAGGTTCAGTAACTCCTCCATAGAGATTATTTACTCTTAACTTGAGCATTATGACAGAACAAGGAAGAGAGAAAAATCTTCTATAAATATTCAATATATTGTGAGAGTATTTATTATACAAAATGTTATGAAAGTATAAACATTATATTTGTATAAATTCAAAAGACATTGTCCCAAAGATATTCATTCAAAAAACAAAACAAAATATAATGATCACCAGATTTCATAGGTATACTACTGATTATGAATTCACAAATCTTTAAACATAATTCAGCGGTCAAAATAAGAGCAAATAATCACTGTCAAGGAGGGACTATGCATAAAGTCCCTCCTCCATAGTGATTATTTACTCAACCATCAATATCTGCATAGAAGAGTACTGTGTGAAATTGACAAATAACACCAATCTTTATTTGCGTCTTCATCTTCAAATTGATTTACTTCCTCATTGAAAAAAATGTCAAATTATGAATCATAATTTAACCATAAAAATCATACGATATGAAAGTGCGATAAAACAAAAATTTAACTCCTCCACATTGTTTACCTTCATTTCAAAAAAAAAAAGAAATTTTGTTATTTTAGTGAATGAAACAGTATTCCAAATAACTAATAAAATTCAAAATTCAAAATTCCTCTGTGGAGGAGAACAATAATTCCTTCAAAGTGTACCTACAAGTTGCATTTCAAGCCTTGAAATAACTGCTGAACATTACCTGTGGAGGAGGGTTTTTCAGTTTAGTTGCTGTCCAGCTGAAAACCAAAGTGAAAAAACACTCTTCCACAGGTGATACCCAGCATTTATTTCAAGGTTTGCATTTTATCTAGGGCATTTAAAGGAATTTAATTGTGAAAAATATAAGTACTAACATAATATAAATGTAATGAAAATTGTGCAACGTCTGCCAAACAAACCTTTAAATAATCGCCAGACGTCACCTGTGGAATTCAAATACACTCTTCCACAGGTGATACCCAAGAGTTGTTTTCAGGCTTGCAAAATTGATTCATTATACAAATTTAGAATAACATTTCTAGTTCTAGATTGAGAGTCGGTCAGGGATGAAAATAAGTGCAAATAATCCATGTAGAGGAGTGATTGTTAAGAATAGTTCAAGGTTTTGTAGGCTGAAGCTAAGCTCAAAAATCGCTACTCCAGAGTGATTATTTACCATTATTTCGAACACTGAACTGTGGAAAAAGTGTAAAGCTATGCTAAAATATTCACTCCTCCACAGTGATTATTTGCTTTTATTTCTAGAACAGTTTCTAAAGTAAAATATAAATAATAGATGTATATAATCTGAACATATAATTCATATAAAAAGTAAAAATTCAAAGTTTTCAGTTGTTTACTCGTGCAGTTTTGAATCGGTAAACTGCAATGCTCAAAATAATTATAAATAACCACAGTGGAGTGGAAGAGGGATTTTTTTAGCATAACTTTAGTCTTAGTCGCCTGAAGCTATGCTAAAAAATAACTCATCCACAGTGATTATTTGCTCTTATTTCGAGCACTAAATTGTGCTTTTATGTTAAAAAACTTTGATACGGCAGATCCCTATTGTATACCAAATGTGAGTTTCACTTTAAAGGTACTACTATAGCTGGGATTTCCATAGAGCAAATTATTCGCTGAAGCAAAATATTTCACCGCAAAATTATATTTTAATTTTCACAAACAAATCTTAAGGCACTTAATATTAAAATAACAACAGGTGACAAAATGTGGAACCATTTTGATTTGCTGTATATAAACCATCAAGTAAACATATTTATTATTAATTAATAATTTTTTGCATTCTCATTGGTTATAATTTTCAGGCAAAATATATTTTGCCCCAAACAAGTAGAAACAATTTCTTTGCCAGCAAATTCACTTTGTGGAATCCCCCTTAACACAAATTTGACAGAACAAAACAAAACAATAAATTAGATTTTTAAACGACTTCTATGAGTCTTGATTTAAATCCATGGTCGCAGTAACAAATGCTATAGCTGCTAATTCCTACAACAGAGAAGAGACAAATATAAAAGTCAGACAGACATTTAGGTGTACTTTACATGAGTGACTTTATCCTCAAAACTACCGCCTTAAGCTACTATGTTGAACTTATTGTGCCAATAAGCAGGTGTTCTCCATTAATTATAATAATAATAACTTTATGTAAGTTTCAGTACCATATTGACAGTTAGCCTGAAGTTATGCTCAAACATCACTCCTCCATGGTGATTATTTCAACTACTGCAACTACTCAATACTCAGTGTTCTGTGAAGAGCGATTTTTAACATAGCTTTGTAGCCTGAAGCTATGCTCATAAATTATACATGCATCAACAGTGATTATTTGGGTTTTTTCCAGTACTGCCCTCCTGTAGAATTAAAAGCAGCAATTGAAATAAGAGTAAATAATCACTGTGGAGGAGTGATTTATTTTTTAGCATAAATAGCCTGAAGCAATGCTCAAAAATTCTTCTTCCACAGTGATTATTTGCTGCTATTTTGACCACTGGCAAACACAAAGCTAGTAATTGATTAATTCATTATTTATCAGAAATAATTGCACATACCTTACAAAATTCTTCTAATACAATAACACCTTGCATAAACGATTCATCAGCAACACTGAAAAACATAAGTTTGAAATTATAGCTGAATATTCTCGAACGATTTTTGAGAGATTATGAATTTTCTCTTCACCCTTCTGTAAGAGGAATGTACATAAACAGAATTCTAAAAGAATAACAACGCAGTGTCAACTAATGATTAAAATAACTTCAGGATAAAAATTATAAAAAGAGAGTAATTTTTTTTCTCCGTATTTGATTGAATGAAACAACATATGAAAACTTACTCAATAGATTGATCAGGCATATTATCCATTATATTTTTGCGAACATAACCTAATGATTGTTGAAAGTCTGGTATTCTTATACTTCGGTTTTTAATATCATGACATACCTAAATGCAAATAATAACAATACGATCATGTAGTGGCCAAAATAACTGCGGTGGAGTGTTTTTTGAGCATAGTTTTAGGCCTTGAACTATTCTCAACAATTACTCCTCCACAATGATCATTTGCACTTATTTCCATCCCTGACTCTCAATCTAGAACTAGAAATGTTATTCTAAATTTGTAACATGAATCAGTTTTGCAAGCCTGAAAACAACTGTTGGGCATCACCTACTCAAAAATCATTCCTCCACAGTGATAATTTGCTCTTATTTTGAACACTATAAGTTGGAATATGCAAAATTCATAGTCTTTTAAGGTCTAAGAATGCAGGAAATTTCTTTACTTGAGAATTGTATACAGTGGCTTAAATTATAATCCCTGTTTTTCAGCATAACTCTAGGCTACAAAGCCACTGTACCCAGTCTATTGTGTCTGTTTTGATATTTAGAATGGTAACATTTAGAAATAAGAACAATAGAAATTAATTCTTGGTGTACATTGGTTCAAAACATTTTTGAATTTTGTTCTATACAATACAGATTCATATGGTCTTAACATGCCTCTTAGGCGATGTGAGAATCTTTCCTATTTGTAAATTTAATGTTAAACATACTTTCAGTAATATCCTATGTAGAGTCAATATATGGTCTTTAGTCGCACCGGAAGTATCCATTAAAAACTCATGAACATATGGATGATGAAATTGACATATTGATGATATGATAGCAGTTACTTCTAAGTTAATATCAAATGGCTACAAAAGAGAAAGCAATATATACATAAACAAAACAAATTTGAGAATATCATTCTGGTTAAGTCATTGTTTATTAGTTAAAAAGATGCTGGTGATTCCAAGCACATTTAAATTTGAGGGCAACAGCATCTGAATTTCCCATTTAGACTATCCCCTGTGATCTATTTCAAAAATTAAACAACACTCTTAGATCAAGAAGAAGTACATGTTTCATTGCACAGCGCAAAAAAATATGGAAAGTATTTTTAAAGTTATTTATATTACGAGCCTCTAAAAGGTATTATTTTTTACATATTTTGTGATTTAGAATGCAAATCAAACTCAGCGTTCGATATTAGAACGAATAATCACTGTAGAGGAGTCATATTTGCTTATTGCTCAGAAATTACTTCTCCACAGTGATTATCAACCAACATTGTTCTAGTGGCACTGGTTTGTTTTAAACTACCTGATCAAGCATTCTTTGTAATCTATTGAATATGGTATTAAGAAATGAGCCTTCATAAAAGTCAGTAGTTGATTCTTTTTGTTCATCTAAAATGAAAAAAAGCTGGAGTTCTGAGCTGCACTTATAGTAGTTGTCAACAAGGTACCATCAATTATCTTGCCATAAGGACGGCTTGGCATTACTACAGGAATAACAAATCCAAAAAAAGGATGTACTTGTCATACTCACAAATCGTTCCTTCATGACTTACTATTAAATGATTTTCCTACATAGAGATTGATTTGCACGGGGTGAAAATTTGCCATGAAAGTCAAAGAAGACATTTTATTCGTAGAAATTGATGTCACACATTGTGGAAATCAACCCTTACACAGAAAGTAACCCTTCTCTATATACATTAAACTAAAGAAAGCGATTCTGTGCTCAAAGTAAGCACAAATAATCACTGAAGAGGAGGGATTATTGAGCATATGATCAGGCTACAAAGCATGAAGCTATGTTCAAAAACTGCTCCTCCACAGTGATTATTTGTTCATATTTTGAGTATTGGTAAATTACCTTCTAAAGTTTTTGGAGATGGCCAGTCGTATGAAAATAATTGAGCAGCTCTCTGTTGACACTGAAAAGAAATAATAACTTTGAATAAAATATGGATAGTAAGGATACACCTATTTATGGGCGTTTTATGGGCAAAGGTACTAATTTATAATGAACCTGTGCCAAATTCGCTAAATTGTATACCCGCTAAATACATCAATTTGGGCCAAAATTAGTAGCATTTGAAACTATATGGCATATTTTTTTTGATGAGTTTGCAAAGAAAGCCATAAAAATAGTTGAAAAAAAATTATAAAATCAAGATACATATTTGGTATGCGATACTGACCTGTTTATGTGCGTCTCGTAGGTAGCTTTCATATCCGGTTTCACCCTCCGCCTGTGATGATTTCATCACATCAGGTAATATCAATAGAAATCTAAAACATGAGTGCATGAAGTCAGTGTTCGAATATAGCTCCAGTCTACAAAACTTAAAGCAATGCTCAAAAATACCTCCTACACAGTGATTATTTACTCTTATAAGAACCCAGTAGGCAAAACTTGTTCAAAATCCACAGTAAAAACGCTAGAACAATGTTGTTCCACGTTGTTCTAGTGTCTTTACTGCTGACTTTGAACAAAATGTTTGTCCACTGGGAAGTAAATTATAAACTCAGTGTTCCAAATAATTAATCACACTGTAGAGGAGCAATATTTGAGCATAGCTTCAGGCTTCTTGTTGAAAACAAAAGAATAATAACTTACAACACGATTACCATCAGAAAAATTAAATATACATGAACATGAAAATGTATTGAGTCAAGTCAACAATCTCACAATAAATGCGTAGGTTGAAATAACTGCAAGTCAACACTGTTGGGGGTTTTTTTTGACCGGCAGGTTATTTTCAACCATGATTTTCAGTTGCAAAAAACTTGTTCAAAGTCCGTGGTAAATACACTAGAACAACATTGTTCTTGCATATTTACTGCTGACTTTGAACGAGTTTTTGTCCACTGGGTTCTTTGAGGAAGCCTGTAAATAACTGAGACATCTCCTGTGGTGGAATGTTATTAGTACAGATTTCATCTGAAAACTGTACTCAAAATTCCTCCACGGGCGATGTCAAACAATTATATTCAGACTTGAGAAGAAAAAACATACCCATTGACAGCTTGTTCAATTCGCTTTTTACTAAATGTCTTATCAAAACTTAAGTCTGAAGCTGTTTCCTTATTGATTTCAAAATTGTCACTCTCAACATTTCCATCTCGCTGCATGACAGGACTGGATGGTTCATCTGCAATGTTTTCATTATTAAGAGTTGCTTCTTGCAACAATTTAGTATCAGAGTCTTTTTCTAATGTTATATCATCAGGATTATTCAAAACAGTAGTGGATTGATCATCATTCTTACTACTTTCGTTATCAGCTATATCTACTTCTGCAACTTCCGCAATATTAGAGTCACAGTTCTCTGAAACTTTCACTTCTTTTTCAACCGTACTAGAGGAAAAACTTTCAGGAACTTTCACTTCCTTTTCTGTTTCTTCAACAGTACTAGACTCACGATTCTCTGGAACTTTTATATTTTTTTCAGTTATTTCAATAGTACTAGAGCCAGAATTGTCTTGAATTTTCTTGTTTTTATCAACATCTTCAGCAGTACAAGATTCACAATGATCTAAAATTTCATCAGCTCGCTTTTCAGTTCTTTTTTGTTTACCCCAGTTTATATAATTTCTTGTTTTAAAATTCCGAGCGATTAAAGTATCTATGATTGGTTGATAAGGAAGATTTAATAGTGCTTGAAATAAGCGAAGAGTTTCAACAGCAAGATGATCTGATAGATGATTAATCCTATGGATAAGTAATCGACGTATTTTATGAGGACTTTGATATTCTTCCACTTCAGCATTTGTGTCATCACCAAGAAGTATGTCAGCAAACTCTACAAACATTCACAATCAAATCATATCATAATAATTCATATATAGAGCATTATATAAACAGAACATATATACAGTTTATTTAGACTCACTCAGATCCCACAACCAAAATGTACATACTAATGGATGAACACTTTTTAATTGTGAAGAAGATTTACAGAATATTTGGAAATAGATCACACATCGATAAATGGCATAATTATTTGGTTAACAATATTAATCAACTATGATATTTTGTGATTGTATTAAAAATCAGAACAACACATGCTATGAAGTATAGCAAAGTAGCATTGCATTTTAAACTCCTTTTATCTCATTGATATTGTGAAAAATGGGGTCGATTCAATTTTTATTTCCTATTTTCTGTCTTACTCAATATTAATAATCAAGACTGTAGCATTTATGTAAAAACTAACCTTGAGCTAATGTAGCAGATGAGACAAGTTTGAGACAGCGAGTCAACACTGCAGTAACGGTAATTGCACAGGGTTCTGATCTATATGAAATAACAATACATTACAAAATCAAAAAAAAATATTACATTACAAAATAACTCACTATCCGAGGTCTAGGAATTCAGGTCAAAAGGCTGCAAATTAGTCTCTAAAGATGCACTTCCACAGAAGAATGCCAACCTGAATTCAGCTATCCTAAAAATGACTAAAATCTGTCTGCAGAAAATTAGGAATTAATAGTATATAGTATATAAATAGTAGTTTTTAAATCTAAAGTATTTTTGCATGCTAAAAGTACAGGAGATTTTTTAAATTTCAGCATGTCACAACACAAAAAATAACTTACGCCTGTGCCAAACCAGGTTCAATCGCAGTTAATATAAATCTTTCTCTTATGGCTCCCGCAAGAGCTTTTGAAACCATCTATAAAAATGAAGTAAATATTTTACTAACATGCAAATCTACGTGAAAATAAATATTGCGAGTAGAGCACCCTTTTTAAAAGAAAACACTGAGATTTTAGTAATGTGCAAAGTAGAAGCAGGGGTCATCACTGCAGAAAAAAACAAAATGTTTAAGGCTAAACTTACAAGATGAACTTCCACACTGATTGACACTATATTCAAAAACACTCATCCACAGGTGATGTCTGACAGTTCTATTGTGGCTTGTTCAGATAATATATCAATGGTTAAACTTACAGGATGGGCTTCCACACTTAGCTGATTAACGTAATCAAGCCATGAGAAAAATGCTATCATTTGTCGTTTACCAGGAAATGATTGAATCGTTTGATCTTCATGATCAAATCTAAATATAAACAATAATGAAAAAACGCAGTTCTGGATATAAGTGCAAATAAATCATTGTTGAGGAGTCATTGTTGAGCATAGCTTTAGTCTAGAAAGACTTGCAGGCTAGCTCAATTAACAAACCACCATGGTGATTGTTCTTAGTTGCAAATGTAACAAAATCAATTCTTAAGAAAAAAAAATTATTTTATCAACCCACTAGTGAAGAAGTGTTTTTGAGTAATTTTCAGCATTACAACAGGATTACTTACCCCCATGTCGCAGATAGCTGATTCATATCAGCAGGATCAATAACAGCTGGTAAACCTCGAAATAACTTTGCGAGCTGATCAGCCTAAACAATGGAACAAAGATCACAAAAAAGTCACACTGCTATGGAATAATGATTTTATCAATCTCAAATCAATGCAATGATGACAAATTTGGGAACAAAAAGAAATATGGAAAGCAGAATGACTCTTATAAACATTTTGTAGAGACCTATCACCTTTATAGAGAAGTCACCCAAATAGAGACATTACAATGGCTTCTTTTGTTTATTTTAAAATTCAGCAAAAAGTAGCTATTGTAGTATCTTTAATAGGGCATTGTCTTTATAAGGGCAATAGGATTCATCCAATGTTAATAAATGTGATGAGGTTATGAGAACACTAATACAGGCTATTGAGTTCACGACGGCCAGTAGGCTGCAGATTAGTCTCTAAAGATGCTCCTCCACAGGGGATGCCGACATGAATTCAGAGGCCTGCCAATAGAACCTTGCAATTTCCATGAAAAAGCTTTTTATTAGTACAATTTAAACTTATAAACAGGGTATATGAATCTGCAAAGGAGGATCTTATGTATAAAAATCTTGACACAGTATTTAAAAGAAGAGCAAATAATCACTGTGGGGGAGTGATTCTTGAGCATTGCTTCTGGCTATAAAGAAATCCCTCCTCCACTGTGATTAATTGCTCTTATTTTGAACACTGGACTCTTTATTCTTCTCTAACTACTTAAATTTATTTCAGACTCTGAAAGTACTGTTGGAGATCACCAGGAGTGCTTTTTGGGGATAGATTTTATCTTTGCAGCAAAAAACTACACCCCAAAACCACTCTTCACAGGTGATGTCTGACCAGTATTTTCAGGCTTGCTAACATAGATGTTATAAATAGCATACCATTCTTTCACAGAACGCAGTGTACAGAACAATCACACAAGCAGCTTCATCTTCAGGGATGGATGTACATAAGAGAAGACCTTCGCATGCCTTGATTGCTACTCTACTGTCCTGAAATAATTAGGTATAAAAAAGATTCCAACTAAGGTTTACAGCGAGTTTTTTTTTGTTGTTTTTACCGATAGGGTAATGAATTCTAGCTTTATGCAAATACTTCATTAAAAGTGTTCAACATTTATAAGGTGGGTTTCCACTTATCCTTATTGTAGCAGCATTAAGACAGAAACAGAAAAGACAAGAACAAGATATAGACTTTAAACAATGCAGATATTCAATTTACTTTGTAAACAAATATTGAAGTATTTGCATAAATGCTGAAATCTGATTAGATACATCGTTTTGTCTCGCAGGATCACAGGGAAAAGTAGATTGAGTTTAAATTTTTCCAGAGGAAATTTTACGACAAACCTTTCCGTATGGATATAAAAAAACAAATGGAAACCCAGCTTAACGTAACACTTTAATCTTTCTTGAATAAAACCTGAACCATGGTTTATCCATTATTGGAACAGAAGAAAATAAGAGCAATTTTTCCATTTCTATTTTTACAATCTCATCTATAGCAGCAATGCTTTCTTAACCCTTGTAGATCTGGGGAGGGGGCATTTTATGCCTGTTTGCAATAACTTTGGAACTACTAATGCTACTGTAATTAAACTTTGTACAGTACTTAGTCATGTTAAAAGAAATATGGTTGACATCAGCATATTTTTGAATATTTGTTTTCAAATATTCCAAATAATCCCAGGGGTGTACAATGTGCCACAATCGGATAACTTTGGAACTACTGCTCAGTCGTTATAATGCCAAGTGGACCAAAATAAAACCGTTTTTGAAAAAATAACTCCAGAAAATTTCCTATCCCAAGGGCCAAAAGTGGTCCTGGGTCTGATTAGAATTATAG
>JAULBZ010001445.1:0-22175 GCA_032360805.1 Neoturris breviconis | reverse complement strand
GCGCCGCGCCCCCCCCCCCCCCCCCCCCCATCAACTCAGAGCCCTACAAAGCCCCTCCTGAATAGGGTTAAACCAAAAATGTGTTTTGGAACTTTTTCAACCAAAAATTGAACCCAAAATGGATGAAACTTGAGTCCTTCCAAAATAATATTGCCTCGCATGCTGCTACCAAATGTCAAAATGGCAGCATTTCAGGAACATAGTCCATTGAGAAAAGTGAGTGATAGTAATACTTTGTTTGGCAGGACAAAACCTCAGTATTGACATAATAATATTAAACAATGTTTCTCGTATTGTTAACAGGCAACAGTAATTTAAGAAAAGTACACAATACCAACAACAGCAGAATATTTCTTAGAAAATTTTTATTCAAAATAATGTTACATAGTTACTCATATCATATTACCCTACATGTTCCCATCTAAAAAAACATGTGCTCTTACTCAAGGCAATTAAGGCATGGTTAGTTTATGTCCCTTAGCGTTAATGTGGTATTTGTTGAATTGCTAACATGTGTTACATTAAATATACCTCAAGGCTATGGAGGTCACATAATCTGTAAAGTAGTGTAAAAACGCATTTTTGTAAAATCCGGGGTAAGAAATTTATTGAAATATTGACCCTGAAATATGAAATATTTCCATAAACTTGAAAGAATCTTTAAGTACACAAGATGGGCCATCTATCCATGTATAATACATTTACCCTGATTTGAATATAACTTTTGTTTTTTTGCAAATATTGGACTTATTCATGGGCCAATCATAATCCAACTAGGATCCACATGTTTATCAAAATTAGTTGCATATTCTGCAAATACTCAATAGGTTTACTAAAAGATAAGTATGTTTGAAGTATCAGAAGTCAGAAAACTACCCCCGTCTTAAATATTATTTCGCCAAATAACAGCAAAATGACGTCATATCGGCAAAAATAAAATGTGACATTTTCTCTATGAGTTCCTAGTATAATAGGTTACTAATCACCTCTCTTAATTGCCTTGAGTATGCAAATAACCAAACTGCACTTAAACTTACGAAATCACAAGTTATGCGGAAGTTAAGTGCATTAGAGTCTAATTAATTAGACTCTAATGATCATCTACAGTAGTTCATAAACTCACATTGGAAACAGTTGTTCTGGAGAATATTATGGTGTCCTATTTATAGTCACAATTATCAACCTTCGCACAACAAGAAATTGTGTCAAATCAGAGAAACAGAGGGTGTACAACAAACCATAAAAACCTTACATTAAGCTCTGGGCTTTACACTTTCAAATATAGGGAATTTGGTGTACTTATAAACAGAGGATTGATATACAGGATTTTATCGTATGTTATATGGTTATTATATAGATCATAATTAGCTAATGCATCTTTAAAACATGTAATAAAGAATATAATAAAGAAAATGTTGCAAAAATACTACAAATTCAAGTTATCTTCATGACAAGGTACAGTAGATTACACTATGATGTTAAAATATCAAGCAAAATTCCTTATGCAGATTAGTGCGAAACTGTGAAAACATTATGGAAAAGCTTTAAAACTTCAAGCGCCGAGTCAAATGACAGCAACAAATAATAAGTCTGAAGCTATGTTTAAGAATCATTTCTCCAAACTGAATATTTTTGTCTTACTCCCAGCACTGCTATCCCAGCATAAAAAAAACTTGTTAAAAGTCAGCAGTAAATGCGCTAGAACAAGCTTTGTGCCCACTGAGACGTTTCTGTCCATAATTGTCATTCCAGAGTTCATCATAACTACAATCATAGAATGACATGGATTAATAATAGCAAAACAAATGGCTTCGTTTCTGCTTGAATGCACTGCATATTTTCTTTGTTGATTGACAGGAATGTAATAATAATATAAACAAAATTTAAGAATAATTTAACAAGTCATCCCCAGTGGGCAAAAACCTGTTCAAAGTCTGCTGTAAAGATGCTAGAACAACTTTGAAAATGTTGTTCTAGTATCTATACTGAGGACTTTGAACATTTTTTTCTCATTGGGGGTGGGAGGTGTTTGTGTTTTCATTTATAAAACAAAACTCAATCATAATTTATAAAATAATTTTTAAAATATTTATATACTATATTAAAATAAATTACACTTAAAATCATTTTTTATCAACATTTTTTTAAAAACTAAATTTTTAACTAAATGAACTTTTAAGGTGACACATTTCTAAGTGAAACAATAATGACACAATAGGTTGATATAAACCAGTGGGCAAAAATTGTTCAAAGTTAGCAGTAAAGATGCTAGAACAATTTTGAACAAATTGTCTACCATTGCCAAGAGATGACAACAAATGGTTTCATCACTAAGAATGCAGCTAATTGCAATAACTTTCACGCAAATCCCTTCCCACAGATACTACTTGCCAGCAGATTAAAATAAATGCTGGTCATTACTGTGGAGGAGATATTTCAGAATATTTCTGGCCAAATTGGCTGAAAATATTCTGAAAAGTCTCACAGTGATGATATGCAGTTATTTTTACAAGTATTTTAAAGGGTGCAAGTTCAGTAGTGATTCATAGTCTATGTTCATAGGAATAATGTATTCATTTTGTTTGATCTGCTCCATTATATGATATGATGGTTATCATAATTTATTCCCTCTCAATATTCATTGCGCTTGGAAATTGTGACACTTTACTGAGAGTAATCATGTAAATAAGAATGAAATCTACAGAAGCTAGTGAAATATCTTACATATCCCCGCCAAGTGTTTACAAATTTTATTGCAACGAACATATATAACTGTGTGTTGCTATAAAATATTCATGTGTTTTGGTAAGATAAAATAATCTTTTTAAAATACTAAAATAATAAATGACTAATTAATATATAAATATTATAAACCAACCTCTTTTTATATTTCTGTAATTTCATTTTGAAGAATTCCAAACAATTTCCAGATAAAACCAAGGTAAATGAGCATGAGTAATTTTATGAATAAACAAAATGTAAGATGCGCTTCAAATTACCCCAGAAGCAAGATTCTGAATATATGTTTTTGATATTTCAGGGCCAGCAACGCAAGGTGGAGGCATAGTCTCCCACATTTTTGAAAGCAAAAATATTTGAAAAGCTTGTTTTTCAAGAAACATTTTTCTTATTCTGAATCATTTTACAGTGCATCTATAATGATTGTTATTGAAATATAGGATTTGGAATCCAATCCAGAGAACCAAGTTTTGAATTTTTCACTGTCTGGGATGACAGAAAAATATTGTTAAAGCAGAGACAATTACTATGGATGAGATTATTTTTTTTTTCTTTATGAAATTTTAGTGCCCTGAGCAATCCTTGGGCCTAATTATGGAGTCCTGCTTCCGAGGTAATAGTATACGTCCATGTATTAACCAATAAAATATTAGCTTGTATAACATTGTCCTAAACAATATCTACACATAAAATTAGATCTACTATAAAATCAATAAAACATATTAGTATTTTTGTAACTTTGTTACATCGTCAGATTTCAAAAACTACCAAAAAAAGCCATCTGCATCTAAAATAATACAGTACAAGATAAACTATAGCTGGGTTTTCATTTGTAATTTTAGCGGCGGAAAAAGAGTAGGGGAAAACAGGGTAGTGGGCAAAAACTTGTTGAAATTCTGAAGTTTTTGCCCACTTGATATGCAGGAATTGGGCATTATAAATAAAACAAAAATTACGGTATGAATGCTGAAGTTTGATTGGCAGAATTATTCTTATCAAGGAGGATGATTGAAAAAATTTAATGACAATCTTTTCCTGTTTGGCATCATTGTGTGATCCATTTTCCCAATCCAGTTTAAAATATATAATGAGATAAGGAGCCAACTCCAGAAATTCTATTCATAAGCAGATTTAAAGAAGTCAAAATCAATAAATTTGAGAAATATTAATCTACGTTAAGAGTTCTAAAGCAATAAGCTTGCAATTGATTGGTTTCTTCGGTACGAAGAAAACAATTAATTGTAAGGTCGTTGATTTAGCACTCTTCCCCTTGGAACAAATTTTGGAGAATATGGTCTTTAAACATTCAAGATACTACCCAGTGGGCAAAGGTTTGTTCAAAGTCTGCAGTAAAGATGCTAGAACAACGTTAAACAATGTGGTTCTAGTGGCTTTACTGCTGACTTTGAACAAGTTTTTGCCCGCTAGGTAGAATATTTTTTTAAATATTGCAACATCTGCATCCATCCTTAGATTGTATTATTCGACAAGTGGTTCAACATCTGATTTTACTGGTTTAGATTTATCAAAGATATCTTCAAATCTTTCACGAGTAGGTTTTTTATATGTTTCAGGTAATATTAAGCCACATACAGCAGCTATCACACTCACACTTCCCATTATAATAAAAGGCAAGTGTTCATAAACACTTTGCAGAATACTTGCAACAAATGGTGCAGATGCCGATCCAATTCGACATGCTATTTGGCACAACGTTAATCCTTGGGTATGTAACACAGTTGGAAAAAGTTCAGTAGACCAGATATAGTACCCAGAAAATGCTACCACTACCAATACTTTGCCAATCATTGCAAGTATAATTCTGATTATAGAACCACCAGTCACTGATTTAGGAACTGCAACTATACAAGCTAATATAATTCCACAGCTTGCCAAAGAAACCAAAGTAGACTTTCGCCTTCCAAACCAATTACAAACAAAAATTGCAATAATATCCCCTACGATATCAGCAATATTGGATAAAATAAAATTAGTATAAATACTACCACCTAGAGCAGATGATTCTAATGACAATCCAAAATACACTAAACCAACAGCAAGCCATCCTATAGCTTGCGCACCTACAAATGAAACCAGAGAACAGCTTTTGAATAAATCGATATATGAATAATGATTTTCTTTCTGCTCAACTTCCTGTAAGTGAAATGACGTCAAGGACTTTTTGTTAAGTGTAGCCATCTTTCTGAGGACGTTTTCTGCTTTCCCAACTTTCCCAGCTTCATTGAGCCATCTTGGTGATTCCGGAATAAATAGTGACAATATAAAAGCTATCAATCCCGGGAATGCTGCATAAAGTTCCAAATCTCTCCATTTTCGTATGTATATGGCAAGCACAGAAAGTACAATAAGTGATACGGAATAAGTGATTTGTACTACATTCAAAGCTAATGATCGATACTGTGGTAATGAGAATTCAGATAAATATATAAACATAACAGTAAAACAAGTTCCAGTTGAAATTCCAATCAGTCCTCGGAGTATGGACAGCTGCCATACTGCTGTGGTGTAACAAGACGCAATCGCAAATATTACTTGCGTGAGAAGAGCAGTGCTAAAAGATAATTTCCGTCCATATCGATCTGCTAATAATCCTGTGAATATTCCGCCAACACCCCAACCAATAAAAAAAGCTGCATTAACCAAATCAGCAATATATAGCCGTGAGCAAATAAGATCATATTCGGTAACAATTGAATACTTTGCATCGGTTGTATAACTCCAATCACTGCGATTCAAATTACAGCGTTTTTTAAAATCTGTATCTGCCCTTTCAAATTGTTTACCAGAGTTCTTTATGCAAAATGCACTGTTATTTCTTGAAGAACATTCCCATGGTGGACTGTCAGCAGCATAGTACATGATGAGAACTTGATATGCAAAAGAAAAATGCATAAAGAGAAATATAATCTCTAGTAAATACTGTGACAAGCCGCAACCTGATTCTATGATAATATCATCAACACTCTTTTCCTTTACTTCCTCTAGATTTGAATTTATTTCAACATGCATTTCAACATGCATGTCAGGTACTTTCTAAATCTTCTTATATTCATATAATTCTAAAGATAAACAAAAAAATATGAAATTAGAAGTGAAAATGCTTTATATAAATTAAATCTTGAAGTTCCTGGGCACCTACATATAATCTTCAAGTTCCTGTTTTTCGGAATTTTAATAATTCCAATTTTCGCATAATAATATTATACTAAAATCGAAAGCGATTGATACTTCGAGTTTAATTTGCCAGAGAGCAGAACTTGTTCAAAGTCTGCAGTAAACACGCTAGAACAACGTTTTTGGCGTAATCCTAGCTTGTTTACTATAGACTTTGAACAAGTTTTTGTGCACTTGGAAACTAACTACAAATTATGTTTTTACATTACAGATTTATAAAGTTACTACTAAGTACAATAATGTCATGCAACAAAGAATGTTTTCAAAACAAACTGTCAAAATCGTGTTTAAGCATCGTAAAACAAATAAATAAATAATACTGTGTATACCGACCAAAAGTACCAGATCAAAAGTACAAAAAATGAATCGGAATAAGTGATTTGCATGGTGATTTGTGACATTTAGACAATTAGATAAAAATACCATAAATTAGCAAAACGTTATTTTTCTAAAACATATATTTTGTACCTGCTAGCTTTTATTATATAAAACAATTAACAGTTACCATCTTCAAAGAACCCCCTGAAATGAGCACTAAATAGCAGTATTTTTTAAAACTTGTAAAGTGCAGACTGGGCAGCAAACACATTATTAGAAATCAAGCCTCAAAATAACAGTACCTGTGGAGGAGTGTTTTTGAGTATAGTTTTCAGCTTTGTAAGCCGAAAGCTATACTCAAAAAACACTCTTCCACAGGTGATGTCCCACCATTATTTTGATGCTTGCACAGGCTGTTGAAATTGTAAATATGGCGGAGGCAACCAAGCAAAGGAGCATAATACCCAAGGATTTTTTACAGCGTCATAAGGAATTTTATACCTAGCAAAGTACTGAACATGAAACCGGCATTATAAGTAAAAAAACAGAATCACGAGACATGGTATGTATTTGAAAGGCATTAAGATGCATTAGAAAAAGTAATTTAGATTATTACTATACAGAAAGAAAGATGTTATAATAGTGAAACATTCATTAACCACAGTTTAATCTATCTAAATCACAGTTTAATATTATTTTTATTTTTACAAACAGCATGTTTTAATAGTTGAGTATCTGATGTTTAAGTCACTTGGTTGCTCCTGTTATTAATCTTCTACATCAGCCAATCAACTTACAATATTTAGTCTGGACTAGTGCCATGATATACTACGGATATCGGATATCATACTGCATCGCAATTTCTATTTTATAAAGCCAAGGTATCACCTGTTATTCATATAGATCAAGTCTGAATATAACTTTCGGACATCACCAGTGGTCGAGTGTTTTTTAGTATTAGTTTTCTGCTTTGAAGTCAAAAACTAATACTAACAAACTCATCCACAGGTGATGTCTGGCAGTTATATTCAGACTTGTAGATATATTAAAGAAAAAGCATTGTCAAGTAAGATTATAAATGTATTTTGGATGATACAAACGTATTAGCAACAAAAATAAACAGTAGATCAAAATACTAATATGGTTTAGCAAATCAATTCGGTATCAATAAATTTTCTAACATTATCACTAAATTCAGATCTTTGTTTTGAAGTAAATGATAATAATATTGTCTTGAGAGATGAATGAGGCGAAGTAAGATCTTGTGTATTCTCTATCGATTGCAGCAAAAGCCAAATAACATCTGGTTTATATGAGTAAAACTTCTGCAATGCATAAAATGATGCCTAAACAAGAAGAGAAAATGAAACACTGAATAATACGTTGGTATTAGAAGGCGTTAAAATAACTGCCAGTCATTTCTGTGGAAGAGATTCTTCAATGATGACCGGCAGTTATTACTAATGAAAACTGTTCCTGCGTATCTTTGATGATAACTATTTCAGTTCTACTAAAGAGTTTGCTGCCCAGAAGAGGTACAACAGGGTTAAGAATTCCTATTCCAAAGAAATATCTCACTCCATTTATAACTTAGAATTAACTTATAGTTATTGCAAATAAATTTCCAAAAAGAGTTTTCTCAATATCTGAAAGTGAATATTAAATCACAACACAGATAAACAATACTTGCTAGCTATTACAATTTTCACCATTGCTAGATTTTGACATCATAATATTGAGCAAAGATTAGACAAATATAAATTGCATTGATTACCAAATTTTAATAGCCCACTCTTTATGTCATTGTGATAGCAAAAACACATTGTTTAGCTCACATTAAAGTAACATTTTAACCAAACTAAGATTTCATGTCCTTATAATATTTTGATAAAGGAGAAGGCCAAGAAAATTTTGACCTTGACAATGAACATAATGGAGGTCCATTATGTTCATTTTCAAGGTCAAAATTTTTAGAATTTACACAATAATAATGTAATAAGATAATATTTGATTGCATAATGATTAGCTGAAACATGAAACTATACACGATAGCAGGGCTTGAAATAAATGTCGGTCGTTACTGTGGAGGAGAAATATTTCAGAATATTTTCAGCCAATTCATGTTTATTTCAGTACACATCATTATTGGATAAGAAATGAACTTTTAATTAATTATTTATGACGTGTGGCAACTTTCCAGCCTAAAGTAATGCTTAAAAATCCCTCCTTCACAGTGATCATTTAGTCCTACTTCTACCACTTTGCTCTTAAATATTTCTTTTGTTTTAACCCCAATTATTGTTTTAAGTTTCTTTCACAGACTCTTATTGTAACAAAACAAAGTCAGCTGTTGAGTTTGAACAAAGCTCAGTTTCAACTTTCAAAAAATGCTTTTAAAAGTTGCTTAAAATTTGGAGTTTAAAATTTTATCTTTCCTGCTACATATACATACGCATATACTTTTATTAAGATGAAAAATGAGGAGGAAGATTTTTGAGGAGAATTTTGACAATTTTTTGAAAAATTACTAACTTAAGGATATTTGAGGACATTTGACCAAGTCGATGTGTTATGTACATCAAATGTATATATATATTTATAACCGGGCCAACATAGTGACTTGGTGATTGGTATAGTAAGATGGTCGTTATCAATATTTCTTAATAGATGAGAAATTGAGGAAAATTAAAAAAATTGAAAAAATTGAAAAATTCACATTTTTGGAGGAGTTTAAGGGAGATTTTTTGAAATTGAAGAGATCTGAGGAGTTTTGAGGAGGCGTGGCAAACCTGTTCATGCATTGTTTTGCCACCTTCCCAAATTTATCCAAAAACAAGCAAATTTAAGCTCCAGCACAACATCGTAACTTTTTGATATTTCCATAGTGATTATTTACTCATATCTTGGACACAGTTTACACATAATTTAAAGACCTATCCTTACCTGTTGAATAGAACTGTGAAGCCGACAATTGAAATAACCAACGCAAACTGTAGAAACTTTACAAAACAGTTCTAGTGAAACATCTAATGTAGGCACAATGTCACCAAGATATCTTACAAGCTTTTCTTCAACTTTATGTATTTGTGTATACTTAGATTGATGTTTAGTAAATGTTTTGTTGTTTTCTTCTAAAAACTTGATTACATGTGGTATGAATTCAGTGCTCATTCGTTTTCTCATGAAATCACCAGAATGTTCTACCATAATGCAAATGGCATCAAGCGCCTTCATTACAATAACCTAAATTAAATAAAGAACAAGCATAAAATATTACCTCAAGTCTCAAAACGTTGCTTTAAGACATCACAGGTGGAGGAGTGTTTTTAATATAGCTTTCAGCTACAAAGCTGACATCAAGCTCAAAATGAAACTTTTAATAAATATTATTAACACATTGTCTCTACATACAAATACTCATATTGCTGGTCATTAAATCCGTTTTTGACAAATTAGCAGTGATCAATTTGTTGATTAACAAAAGCCAACTTCATTAAATTTTTTAATCAAAGGTACGGTATTGAAAGTAGCCCACAAAACCAAGTGAAAGTTAAACCTAAGCACATAAATATGATTTGCATACACACATTATATGTCAGTGTTTGAGATAATTTATTTATTAAGATGGTAAAGATTCAGTTTAAATAAATAATTTGAACCCCTTTTTCAAGGTGAAATTATGTCAAGTCACTGTGGAGGAGAGTAGTGAAATTTCATATCAAAGATGAACACCAAAATTTTACATGTAATTAGGATTTCATGTCCTTATTAAGTTGATAGTTTCAGATCAATAATAAACAATTGGAAAGCCTTTATCAAGACAAAATTACATTACATCACTGTGGAGGAGAGCAGTTAAATTTCATACCATAGCCTGTAGCAATGCTCAAAATTCACTCCTCCACAGTGGATATGAATTGGATACACTTATTATCACACACACTTCATAAACTAAATAATAAACTAAATAATAAACTAAAAAATAATAATATAATTTGATTAAAATTTATATACTACCATGTCTAGTAAATCTTCTTTAAAGCTGATAAGATCTTTGTGTTGAGGTGGACACTTTTTCTTCTCGTGTGCTGTCATCTCGATCGAATAAAAGAGCTTTCCATTTCATTCTTTTTATGAGAAGAAAAATTAAAAAATACTACGTAACGACCTATCATCCATTAAGGATTCAGGAAAAGCTTTCATTTTCGCTGATAAAATGAGGAATTTGTACGAATTAGATAAACTGTTGAGTCAAAGAATCGTGCCCATTGAATGGAAATTGCTTAGAAAAGAACGTCATATATAATTGCAATGTTAAAGCCGAAAATAACATCTCGGAAGCTAATTACGTTGGGCTTACGTTGGACTTTATCGATTTTATAAGCATTGTAATTTGTTTAAATACGAGAGCAAAGCCAATTCCACCGAGCTATCAAAACACATCTAGAAATGAGGTTGTGTCAATGAATTGGTATATTATCGAGCGTGCCTATCCGTATAAAAATGGGTCAAAAAAATCTGTGTCTGACAGATCGACCTTATAAATAAAGGAACTGAACTTATCCCTAAGTGTCGCCATGATAACAAGTTCTATTTAAATAATTTTAAAGCAATTACACCAGATTGAGGCTATGGAATTATATTGGGAACTGTTTCCGTGGATACATATTATAACAGCGCTTCTTGTATATGTTTTATAAAAACTTGAATAATTGTAACAGTTTTATTCGTCTGAAGATCGCCCTGAGACGTGAAACGAATGCTGTAGTTTTAAGTACATTTTATAAACTATATAGCTCTACTTTATTTGTATTGAGAACTCTGTTCTAGATTTTGAACATCCAAAAAATCATCTCAAAAAATTGAGGGAGAAGCTTCCCCAACATACAAAATTTAATAGAAATAGAAAATAGAAAAGAAAAGTTAATTTCCAAAAAACTTATAAGCCCAAATGTAATTCTGGTCAAATCCTTAGAAAAATTCAAAAAAATTATAAGTCAACAAAAATCATGGGAAAATCCCGAAAAAACTTTTGATGAATGTGGTCAAAGTCTCATAAAAAAAATATTTAAGTCCAAATGTGACTCTGGTCGGATCCTTATAAACTGAACTCAAAAAATTCCTAAGTGAACAAAAATCATTTTAAAAATCATTTTGGTGAATGTAAATCAAATTTGAAAAAATCCCTTTTTTGCCAATAATTGGTCCCAAGTTGACAAAATTGAAAAGTATTTCGCCAGCAGCCTCGTAATATTGTCTAGAATGCCATAACCAAGTTTCAGGACAGTACCACGCCTTTTCGGTCCATTGGTCTGAAAACTCAATCTAGACCCTTTTTGCCCAAAGCTCAGGACTGAGTGGACAAAATAGAAACAATTTTGGCAAACCCATTGGCGAATGCTGGTAACAAATTTCAAGGAACTTCAAGCATGGTATATTAGGAAATGTGAGACGCCGACGACACCGACGACGGAAAAATAGCCTATCCAAACTTTGTTTGGTGGGCTAAAAACAGAGTACCATGTAGTTTTCTGAAACGCCATGTGAATAAATATTATACAAGCATATAAATTCACATGTAGAAAAATACAACATTTTGATGGTGTTCTCATAATAGTCAAATTTAATGTTACCTGGTCTGTGTCCTTCATTCTTCTGATGACAGCTGGCCATAATTTATGTATAATTGGAAGTAAATCATTCTCTCTTTTATGTAATGCAAGAATACAGTAATAAACAACATCTAATGCTTTATACTTCACAGAATTTGAATTTGAAGCCACCAAACTGATACACTTCTCTAAAGACTAAAGTTTAGTGGTCGAAATAAGAGTAAAAAATATCCTAAAATTGCAAGACAATTTCCTCCTAGTACATGACTTTCTCAATAACAATTTGCTAATAAGCTTTGACAACTTCTTCACACTGACATCAAAACTTTACAATTTAGTATCTTCAGTATCTGCAGTATTATTGTAGAAAGTGTTTTCAAGATTTTATATCTCATATCGAATTAAAATTATAATTATATTATTGCTAATTGACAGACCATAATTTTCTTGTTTCTATGCCAACTTATCAGATAATCAAGCTTGATCATGCTTAACTTCCTGTCCCTACTAATTCTTATACAAACAGAAATAAAAAGAAATGTTTTTATTCCGTTTTACTCGCCACAAAGCTTGTTAATTACATTTTCAACGTCAAATTAGAAATGAGTTAAATTTACATCCAGTTCAGGAGCCATAGAGTGCCAAAAAATTGAGGAAGAGGAGTAGCTTCCCCAAAATACAAAATGGATGCCAAAAAACATTCATTATCAAGGTCTCATAAAAAGTCTCCACTTCTCCCCTTATCATTTTGGTATGATATTTACCTCAACTTTTACTTGAATATGGTCAAAGTCTCATAGAAATCAAATTTTCGAAATTCCCGAGACGGAAAAATCAAAAAAGATTTGGCCAGCGGTCTCATAGCATCGCTTAGAATGTGATAACCAAATTTCAGGATGGCACCATGCCTTTTCAGTCCATTGGAGCAAAAACACATATTGAACCCTTTTTGGCGGAAACTTGGAACCTAGTGAATGACATGACATGACAAAAATATTATAGTGAGTCTTTCTAAAATATCCCCTTGCATGACGGTACCAAATTTCAAAATGGTAGCTCTTTGGGAACATGGTCTATTAAGAAAAGCAGAACGACACCGTAAGTTAGTTAGCACTAAATATCAAGCCTAAAATATATCTGCCATATCATCACCCATTGAGCATTGTTTTTTAATATAGTTATCATCTTTAAAGTTGAAAGCTATACTCAAAAAACACTCCTCCGTGGTGATGTCCAGCAGTTACATTCAAGCTTAGTTATTGCTGGGCTATGCATAAAATTTATCTTTACCATTACGATAACTATGAAATGAAGAGGGACTTCCCTCTGATCTTCTTCTTTATTTTCTTCTGCATTATCTAAACTCTCACCATAATCATCATCTTCAATTTGTTCTTCATCAACTTCACCTGATGCCTCTACATACAACTTACAATATGATGCAAAGAAGGAACTAACACTTGTGTTATCGTCATGAACACTTGTGCTCTCTTTATTCTAAATGAATATGGCATCATATGTTTATCAGCTGAGTGAGAAAGATATGTATTTAGAAGGTTTTGATCAAGCTACAAAATAACTGTTGGGCATCATCTGTGCAGTATTTTGAGGCTTGTATGATGCTAATCGTTGAAATAGTTTACAAAAGAGGTGATGGTGTAAGTAATGTGTGAGGAGAAATGCCAAAGGTCATAATGGGAACGAGGAGACAATGAATTGAAACAAGTGTAAATTAAGGCTGTCCTAAAAATATTGTTTGTTTCATGTGACCGGACTGACCATAAGTCTATGGCGCCAAGACCAAATTTTTGGGTCTGTAAAATTTTTTTAAAAATGTTTTGGACTAAAAGCAGCCGATTACAACGAATACCGACTGTACAATTTTTTTATTCAATTTTATACATACTCCTTTATTTTATAGCTAGATTCATTGGTTCAAGTATTGTGGAAGTCTATTTGTGGAACCGTGAACATCATCTCAGAACAAGAATTTTTAAAGATGGTACGGGAGAATTATTTACGTAAAATGTTACGGTAGCCGATCCCTGAGATCTAGCCCGTATAACAAGAAACACTGTAGGCTAAATGAGAAAAATGTGAGTTACCATAGCTGGATTCCATAGTCTCCTTTCTTGTGACTAATATTTCCCCCCAGACTAATTATTTACTCTTCCCTCGATAAGGCATTTTTATAACAGGATGCTTTTTACACAATCTTGTTCCGCTATTTGACCATGTGTCAAAACAAATTTACCCAGGGAGATCTCCATCTTTAAAATATATTTCCCTCCAAGTCCAGCAACAGCCTAATTGAAAATATATTTTCAAAGAGAAAATAGTGAATTTGGAAACAATAGAAGAAAACAAAGTCATTGAAATATTTAAGAGAGCAAACTGTCCTGTCATGTCCTAAAACTTCTGAGTCATACACAAAGGGGTAGTCCTAAGTAAGGAAATGTAGATATCAATAATATGAAGCAGATAATGTCAGCAAACACTTAGCAAAGTTAATGATATCAGATTTTGAATCAACAGCAACAAATTGTTCCCCTATAAAGTGGTTTTGACCACGTTTCAGGGTAAATAAGGTAGACTGAGGGTTGTATCCCATAATATCAGAAGAATGATGGAGATCTGGAAAGGGTAACAAAAGAACCTCCACTCCTAGTAGTGGCCTCAGCCTTGAGAGGGGGGACGATTTAAATATATATATACATGGTAAGGTACCAATTTTCATCAAAAAACAAAATACTATTCATTTTTGGCGCAAATTTGCTGCAAAAAGGCACGTTTGGGTCAAAATTCAAAAAATGAATATCATATTTGAAATCGGCACCATCAAATTGAGTCAGATATGAATCTTCATCAAAAACTAAGGATTTCTAAGGTAAGCCATATGGTAGGCCATGCTTTTGATCAAACCTATCCTGCTTGACAACATAACTAATTTCACAGATTTAATTTCCTAAAGTTAGTTACAGCATTTTACTAGAAAATTATTTTATCAGCAGTCAAAATATGAGCAAATAATCACTGTGAAGGAGTTACCTTTTGGCATATCGTTAAGCTATGCTCAAATGTCCCTCCTCCATAGTGATTATTTACTCCTATTTCAAACACTATTTGTTATAAATTGAAATAAATTGAAATAAATATCAGACGTTACCTTTATATTGTCAATTTTTTCTTCTTCATGCACTGACGTGTCGTCTGTAGCATTATACCACTTGTTAACAGCAATAGCTAGACATTTTAAAACATTCAACATGTCTTCAGCAACTTCATCTTGGTACTCATCTAAAGCCTTGAACACATCAGTAATTGCATCAGATATGATTGGTAACAAATCTCTATTACTAAACTTTAAAACAACGCATAATACAGCAGGTGCAGCAGAACCATGTGTAAGATGTCGAAATTGCATAGTGACTGCGTTAATTAAATAATCTGAGTTTATAAGGATTAAATCAGCAATGCTGTCATAGTTACAATATATAACAATATCATTTAAGCATTCCATTGCTGTGCAATTTATAGCTGCATTTACACTTCCAACTTTTTCGAGAATAGGAAATAAAGCATGTGCAAGTAAGATATTAAAGTTTGTCTTTAATGTTTGTGCAAATACAGAAATACCTTCCAATAAGAGACATATTACTTGAATGTTATTATGAAGGGTTTCATAGGGTATAATGTACTTTGCTGCATCAGAAACTAATCTATCTGCTTCTTCTTCTTGCAGTAATGATATACCTTTAGAATTGGATATATGTGAGCTTTTTATAAAATCAAGGTGCTGATTTGTAATAGGCAATTTCCAAAGGGTATCCTCTAAGTATGCTGATAAGAGCATTTCAATAACTGAAGCCAGATCATCTCCTTCTATAAAAAAAATATATATAAATAACTAAACACTGACATCGTATTTATAAAAGAAAAGAACAAGTCTTAAAATATATACAAAGCATCACGTGTGAAGGAGTGTTTCTTGAGTATAGTTTTCAGCTAAACAGCTGAAAACTATACTCAAAAAACACTTCTCCACAGGTGATGTCCAATATTTATCTAATGAAAGTTATGATATCAGAAATAAAGTCCCAACTGAAGCATCAGCTGCAATAGAAAAATAACCAATCATTCTGCAGATACATGTAATCGTGACGTCATTCTGGTGCTGTTTCAACGTTGATACAATACTGTGTGCCCTCTACCCACTAGGTATGCCTTCACCTTCAAAAAAAAAGCTCATTTGGAAAACAATATCGGTCCTTGTCTGGTCCCATGGGTACAAATGTGTACCATTTTTGTCTAAACTAATGAATCAACACTTTGCAAAGAGACTCAATTGATAATAACAGTTGCTGATAATAGCAACAATTATACTGATTATGGTCGTGTACTATTATCGTAAATTTGAAGAAAAGAATTGTTAAATTTAAGATCATTAGATCTCAAAAATAAAATCTACAGAGGAGGGTAGTGAGTCAACGATCTTGCAATGGATTGGTTTCTTCGTACCAAAGAAACCAATCCATTACAAGTTCATTGACCTAACACACTTCTGTACAGATTCATTTTTGTTGAATTTTGTCAATTTTAGTTGATTTAACCCAAACAAAAAAGTTGTTATTATCAAATCGATTCTAGGCAATGCAAGCAAGTTGGTCGGTAGAGTAATAAATATGGCATCATTTTGAAAGTGTATGGGGAACACCAAACTTTCATTACCTTTGCAATCTTTAACACTATCAACTATTTCATTGATCATCAAAATAGATTGTGCTCTATACATTGTGCTTTGTTGACATTTTTCATACAAATAATCAACAAGTAAATTAACATCACCATGCTTTGCAAGGAGATGAATGATTGATTTGATAGTTAGTAATATTTTTGTATCACGGAACAGTTTAAAATGTTTCCTCTGAAATGTATTCGTTACTTGAACATCAGTATTGGGATTAAGAGCTTGTCTTGATAAATTTGTTCTTTCTTCAACTAAGCTAATGCTTGTGGCATCGAGTTGTAACACCTGTAATAAAGTTATTTGTGAGAGTCGATCTCCACATTATTGTGGAAAATCACTTTAAATTAAATTATACTGCTACATTTGGCTGTGTCCTAATTCAAAAAGCAGAAAGCCAAAATCTTTAAATTTGAAAGAAATTAATCTACGATGAAGAATGTTAAATTAACGAGCATGCAATTGATTTAGGAAGGAACCAATCAAATACAAGATTGTTGATTCAGCACTCCTTCCATGCAAACAAATTATGGAGATGGACTCTTAGTTCTGTTATAACAACGTGTTATATCATAGAGCTTGGATGGCAGTGATTGATTTAAGATCAGATAATCCCTATGGAGGAGTGATTTATGAGCATAGCTACAAAACATGATGTTTATGCTCAAGAATCCCTCCACCACAGTGATTATTTACTCCTATTTCGACCACTGAATGGGTTGGCTGATACTTTAATTCTTACATAGGCAAGTCCCTAGTAATTAACTTTAAGATTTGTTCAATTGCTAAAAACGATCACAAAATTTATAGACTTCAATTCTTCAATATAACCAGCAGTAGAAGGGAAGCATATATAAATACTTAAGTGTCTGGGGAGGTGAATTTCTGATGTACTGAAAAGGATAAATGGAGGAATGAATATATAATACTTAGATATCAAATATTTATTACAGGCCTACAAGCTGCAAATTAGTTTCCAAAGAAGCTCCTCCACAGGTAAATGCCAACGTGAATTCTTCAGCGGCCTGTTTTTACTAAAGTGTTCAAAATTTCTTACTCAATCCTTTGTATAAAATTATTATTTCCAAGTACCCATGCAGTTATAAATATAAAGTGTGATCAAGCTTACTTGACGTTATCAAAGGTTATGAATATAACCAGCTTATTAGAAGAGAGGGGCTACTATAAGAATTAAGACTCATTGCGAGACACCTTTACCTGTAGTAAGGCCATTAAGAATTTCTCCAGATGAACAAATGAATTTAAAACATCAGCTAGTTTATCTCCATAAAACTGAAGATATCCCTTGATAACTTGCACTTTAGCCAGTTTAATATCTTCATTTGTGCTATTCATTATCCTTGGTAAGGAAAGAAATTCTGTATACAGCTTCTCATCTAATAAACTCTTTAACTTTGTATAACCTATAAGAAAGTTAAATTTATAACATTAAACAAGTTCAATGTGAACTTGAGCTGCAAATGCCAATCAAAAGGAATGATTTTGAAAGTAGCTCGTCAAACTGAGTGAAAGTTAACATACCATTGGGAAATAAGTCACATATTTATAGTTAGGCTATATGCTATGTATATAGGCTATATGTACTTGATGATATATGAATAGGCTATATATATAATTATCCATAGGCTAAATATACATATGCTATATATGCTGAATGTAATACAGAAAAATATATATTTTATCAAAAAAAAACAATAATAAATAAATATTATTTTAAGGGAGGCAATAAGTTTGCCTTTCCCTCCAGATTAAGATTTGATTTCTAAGTTTTCAGACTTTTCCTATAATAACTAAGGTTAATTTCCACTTAATTGTGTTTTATGACCCTTAGTGCATAACATTAATACTTATTTAAAAATTGAAGAAGGAAGCTTTCCAAAATAAATTAAGAAATTTCTAAGTCACTAGAACAATGTCTTTACTATTGACTTTGAACAAGTTTTTTTTTCTACTGGGTGTGGTCAAATCCTTATTAACACAAAAAGAAAGGTCTTAGAAAAGGTCTCATAGAAATTTCAAAAAAATTAACTTAAATTTTGCGTATAACATTTGGGTGAATGTGGTCAAAACCTCATAGAATTCAAATTTTCAAAAATGTTCTAAATCACTTTTGAAAAATTATTTTTTGCCGATACTCGGTCCTAAGTGGATAAAATCGAGAGAAAAAATGGACAGCAGTCTTGCAATAATGCCTAGAACCTCGATACCAAATTTCAGGATAGTACCACACCTTTCAGTCCAGAAATGGTAACACAAAGAGAGTGGCTAATAGCTCATCAAAAAAAAATTGATGGCCTAAAAAACATAAATTTTATAACCATATTCAGTGATTTCTGCATTAAATTTCTACAGAAGCAAATAACAGTTAAAACTGTATCACATTTTTAGTATACATGTTGATGTATACATCAATATATTATCCTAAACCCTTCCACTCCAAAATCAAAATATGGGAATAAATTTCTGGCATGTCCAATGTCATATTTTTATTTCATTTTTTTTGCAAAATGTATGGTTAACTTTGAAAACAAAAATACAAATATTCACAAAGTATCACGTAGCCAAAAAAAAAAGAAAAGGAATATAACATAGGAAAGAAAAAGCTGTTCTTAAAAATGACAAAATAAAACAAAGCCCTTAAGCCACTTCATTCATAATCAGTCCCTAATAAAACATTGATATGAGGAAGTCCTACGACTGCTATGTTGCCGGTCTAATAAAAACCCTCAAGAGTTTTTTTTTCTTTTAAATTTTTCCAAATGATAATGAATTAAAAAGTAATAAAAACAAAAATGTGGTGGTACAGTATGACTTTAAACGAAGGATCATCTGTAGTTAAGTGGCCTTAGAAAACTATTGTTGAGGAGCACCATGAAATAAAAAATAAACTGGTCTGTAATACATATTATAAAAAACAAGGATATCACATACCTTTTTCTTGAAACTGTAATGTTGCTAAATCTAATGCTAACAGACTTTTCATCCGCACATCATCAAAATGGTCACAGGAAAGTTTTACAAGTGAATCTAAAAATTCTGGAACTGACAGTATAAGAGTGTTCATACATGCCATCATAATGTCTTCAATAAATGTCACAAATTCAAGTCGAACTTTTACATGATTATGACACATCAGAACAGGAAGTATGTTTTTAAAAACAAAAGCCATATTTTCAGATGTTTTTTGAAACCATTCTTTGTTTCGATCTGTTGTCAAAGTTCTTGTATCATCACTTACTTTGTGTTCCTCTGATGCTTCATTTGTATCCAATGAAAATAACGCTTCTAAACTTTTTCCATTGTGATCAATTACATTTTCCTTGTCATTTAAAACTATACACAAAATCTGCGCAAATGTCTGCAATGAGGAAATTACAATTTTATGTGTTTGATGTTCACTGGATGTAAATAACCTGTTGAACATCATTGCAATTCCAGGTAAAAATGATGACATAAACTTGCCAGCACTTTCTCTATGTGTTGGTCCTACTAAAGAATATCCTCCAAAAAATTTTAAACATTTAAGCGAAACTAACTGTAATTTACGGCTCTTTTGATTTTCAATAAAGTCAATGAGAATTGATACCATGTGGCCGACAAGTGGTAGATATTTTTCTTGGTAAAAGAAGGAAAAGTTGGTAGAACTTGCTGTCTCGCATAATGAGAATAGCATGTCAGTAACAGCATACTTCAACTCTTCTGAAATGTTTTTCTTATTTTCCAGAAGTTTATCTGCACCGAAAAACATGGAAAACATGTTAAAACTCCAACTAATTATTTCTTCATTTACCAATGTACCTAAACTTTTAATAATTAGATTTTTTAAGCATTGAAAACACAAGATTTCTTGCTCTTCTTTCAGCGATTTTTGTTTTTGAAGTGTTAGTTTAAAGGGAAATAAAATGTATTGAAACAAAGCAGGATCTGTGATACTTTCCACTGATAATTCATCCAGCAATGCATATGTCTTTTGTAAGTTCTCAACTGATGGATCCTTCGCAACAAGAACACAACCAGGACGTAACTGATGAAACAGATTTGGTAAAGACTCCATTATATGTGCAGGTGGTTAACAATTGGCATGCAGTTCTTGATTTGATACAGTCTAAATATTACAATGATCAGTGTTTGAAATAAATAACATAGGAACAGAGGAACAGATAAAACAAGTCTAGATTTATTTAGTCAAATATAGTAGTGTTTAGTAAACTTCATTCGCATATAACAAGAGCAAATTTTCTTATCCTCAAACTAGGAAAATACTTGTAGTTCTAAAAGTTTCTTAATTCTTTATGATCTTATTCAAAGGATTCTTATAAACGAGTTTCTTATTAAAAAAAAACACATGTATGTTGCCAACATTTTTGCAATTGATGAAACCCTTTACAATGGACAGCTGATCATTTGCCAGCTTTTCGTTGTAACAAAGTTTGGAAAAATTATCTGGAGATTGTCTCTAATCAATGACACTTAATAATAACATTAGTATAAAATACATCGAATTCAATTTTCACAAATAAATTTTGGAAACAATTTACAACTGCAAATTATGATGTGGAAGAGTCATTTTTGAGCATTGCAAGGCTCAAAAATTACACCTACACATTGATTATTTCAAACAGTTCAAATTATTATATATGATTGTTAAACAGTGTAGTTATAGTAAGGGACTATCTCAAAATTTTGCTCCAAAATCAATATTTTGTTAGGGTTAAATCAACTAAAATTGACAAAATTCAACAATCAAAGGTATGGTAGCCCACCAAACCAAGTGAAAGTTAAACCTAAGCACATAAATATAAATGCATTCACACATTATATGTCAGTCTTTAAAATAATGTATTTATTAAGATGGTAAAGTTTTGGTTCAAATAAATAATTGGAACACCTTTTTTAAGGTAAAAGTATATCAGATCACTGTGGAGGAGAGTAGTGAAACTTCGTATCAAGGATAAACACACAAATTTTGCATGACATTATGATTTCATGTCTTTATTAAGTTAATAAAGAAACAGTTCAAATAAACAATTGAAACACCATTATTAAGACAAAATTATATCAAATCACTGTGGAGAGTAGTGAAATTTCTAACCATAGTCTAAAGCAACGCTCAAAAATCACTCCTCCACAGTGGATATGAATTGCATACACATTATACATCATAACATTATGTACACACCAAATAAAAATAGAGAATACACATATGTAGTATCTATACATAGGATGGTTTTTGCAAATCATAAGAAAATCATGAGAAAATCGTGAAAAACTCATTTTGGTGAATGTAAATCAAAGTCTCCACTTCTGAAAATATCCCTTTTTTGCCGATACTCGGTCCCAAGCAAGACCAAGTAAACTGACCGAGTGGACGAAATCAAAAAAATACGGTGAGTCTTTCTAAAATATCACCACAAATGCTGGTACCAAATTGCAAGATGGTAGTGCCTCTGGAACATATTCTATTAAGAACAACAGGACGCCGACGCAGCAAAGTGATAGCAATAGCCTATCCAAACTTTGTTTGGTGGACTAAAGATGAATCTGTG
>JAULBZ010001444.1:0-22178 GCA_032360805.1 Neoturris breviconis | reverse complement strand
ACACACACACACACACACACACACACAGACATATACCCCTTGGAAGATGTCGATGCTAATTGTGTCAGTATTAGTTTTAATATTGCCAGCCAATGTCAAATGACGTCAAACGTATATATTTATCAATCAGCATTAAAATTTTCAAAATATCAAAAATAGTTTTAAAATTGTTCATAAAAAGTTGGAAATGTAAAAAAAAAAAAATTAAGTTAACTCTGCAACATGGAAGGGGGCTGGATGTTGGCTAATAATTTCCAAATGGCTAAATCTTGATAGCTACAGATAGTGAGAGTAACCACGCTCTGATTTCGGTCCAAGTCGCAAAAAATATTGTCAATTTTTTTTTCAAATTGAGCGTTTTTGCTTGTACAGGCTTTCCGCTGGGAATTCGTTCACACGAATTCTAAATGAAGTCATTGCATTGGTTGAAAATGACGTCACCTGTCAGGTAACCCATGTAATTGTTCCATTTAGAGGTCGCGCAAAGTGGAGATCCGCCTTAACGCCCCTAATATCTGTTAATTTTATATAAAATTTGTTTTATGGAGAGCAACTACCATTAATTGCGAGAGCTTTAGTGTTTTGCATAAATTTTATGTCATAAGAAGAAATACAGGAAATTTTTTGTTTTTGAATTAATAATGCAGACATCAGCAAAATATAGCTGCACATAATTAACCAGCAAAGCAAAGAAAAATTAAGAATATCAGCTTCTAGCTATAACATTCATCACCAACGTCTTGGGAGTCGTGCGTATATTGAGAATTTCAAAAGAGAGTTTGGTTCTTAGCCATATAATGATGTTAACGTCAGAGGCCGATTTGACTTTGGTTTAATTGGTTTGTGTCTGCAGAGCTACTTTTTGAGCTGCTGCAAATGTTGCAATTGTATTATAATGCTTCATTCTTTTTAAATGCATCTTTAATATCTGATAATCGTCTTTATATCCTTATCAAGTGCAGACCGTGTAGATAAACTGCTATAAACTTTATATATTATAATAGCGTACTGTCTAGATATCGTCTAGATGGAAACAATAAATCTAAATTTTACTGCCTATAGTAAAATAGCATTTGAAATTTAGCAGATTGAGTCATAAGAGGACAGCATGGAAAAACGGTTGTGTGGGGAATTACTTATATTCAGCAACCATTGAACTTTTGCTAATTCGAACAAATTGTGAACCCGCATGAAGCAAATATGTGTCTCTAATTCAAACTAATAGGGAGGTACTGTATTAGAAAAAATGAAAGGTTTTCTTAACGTAAATGGCAAGGTTGCACTTGTATATATTTCTCGCAGAAATTACCTCAAGCCCCTTGTTATGTGACTTTAATATTTTTTATTGTTCTATGACCCTTCTGAGCACACGTAACTCCACGGTATTATTTAGCAAACAATGCTGTATATTATTAACATTACCATGCGCGATGGTGTAGTGGTATGCACCTTTGGTTTTCACCAGTGCGATCGGGGTTCAAATCCTGCTGCAGTAACTGGAATCGATACTCCATTCCGATGCGCTTTAAATGTAGCGTACTCAGCCCATTGGGAGCCATTGACTAACCGTATGCTGGCCTGGGGCAAGTTAGACCAATGCTTTCACGTATCTCACATAACTTAGTTGATAATCGGAGGGGAGGACAATAAACTTCCGATTACTTACTTACTTACTTACTAAGAGGTTAAATCAATTCCATTGGTTTGTGGATTTCCGCGCTATGTACATTTAATTATGTGCAGAATTTAGTTCCTTGCATAGACGTTGATGTTCAAAAAAATGTTCAAGAACCATTTGATCATAAATTCTTCTCTAATATAGGCTGTCATAGTCGTTTTTAAGTAAAAAAGGTAATTGGAGTGCCGTAATCGAAGCGAGAAGATTTACGATGCTAAATCCTATTCGCTTTTGAATAATAAAAAAGTTGGAATTTATTTTCACGTAATTTTGACTTCTGACATAGAATTCTCAAATGGTCAATAAATGCAGCTCGTAGTAATTTTACGAAAGCACAGTAAAGTTATTTTTATTGATAGTTAGACTCAACCTTAGATTCTAAGAGTGTGTTATTTTCAGTGAGGTTATATATACCAGACAACCCTGCCGGTACACGACGTCGTAACAACATCAAAACGACGTCGTGACGTCGTATGCACAATGAGAAATGTTTAAATAACAACTTCTTTTAACTTCTCGTCGCATTTATTGATAGGGTTTCATTGTACTAGCTATCTTTGCTAAAACATACTCAATAGGCACAAGACGTTGGATCAACATCGAAATAACATCAAAACGACGTATTGTGCCCGCAAGCTGATGCAAGAGTGATAACATCATTCTAACGAAATAATCCCTTATTATTTCAGATGTTATATTTAAATTTATAAAGATATAAACATTTGATAAGTGTCTTACTCTTTAATCGCCTTAAATTAGCAATATAATACTCTGTCTGGTGATTTCGCCGTAAACAAAATAGTTTGTAAAATTACAAGGCACTGTTTGCTGTCTTAGAGCTTTCTTTGCTTTTCTTCCTTCATTGGGAAGCAAATAAAAACTCATATCATACGATCATATAGACTATTGTTGTATTGGTCACGTGAACAGCGATGGAGAGTGCAATACGTTGAGTGGTATAATAACAATATTTCATGCTCTTTGATAGACTGGACCTCTAGTGTCCTGGAATGCAAAATGTTTATTATTCCGGGCTTTATATCCAGTAGGCAAAAACTCAGTAAAGATGCTAGAACAAACTTTGAACAAGTTTTTGCTCACAGCGTAAGTTCATTTTAATTAGAACTTCACGTTTGTTAAACTTCATGTGCCTTATACGACAGTCCGTACACATATCGGTCAATCTTTCACGACGTAAATTTCAAAAGCATTGGCTACGTTGCTTTTCTGCAAACAAAGGCGCGTGATTTATGTCTAATGATATTACCTATTTAGTATATAATCTAAAAGATCTAAACAAGTGATAAAAATCATATAATTTTATTAAAAATTAAATTGTACTGTCTACAAAGCATTAAATATATAAAACAATAAGTGAGTAATTTGCAAAAGTCAGCTGTTTATTTCTACTTATCCCACTCTACTAAATAAAAGGTACATGGTATACACCTACCTACACTCAAATAACTAGCTTTACTTTAGACGTCGTTTTGACATTTTTCGACATTGTTCCGACGTTGTGTGTCGGCAGGGGTTTTCCAAGACCACGGTCCATAACACACATTTTGTATAAAGGTTGATTTCTACGAGACGAAAAATTCGCGGCAAAAGCCAAAAGAAGACATTCAATTGGTAGAAATTGACGTCGAATTTTTCGTCTCGTAGAAATCAACATTTAGCACGATAATAAAAAAACAGTTACGAATGCGAAGCACTTATTGTTAGCCTTTCGAGGTTGTTGATTATTTAAAAGGTTTTACATTCTCTTTACTAAAACTATTATAATGGACTAGAGCAATTGGGCTAAGTAACATTTTAACAAAGGCTCCGTCTTGATACACTTGAAAGATTATTACTTAGGAGACTTGTTAGCCATAGTCACAGGACTAAATTTAAGCTACCTTTCAAGAGCACTGACTGCTAAAATATTGAAGATAAAAATGAAGATAAAAATAACAATTAATCGATGAAGAGGTTTAATTAAGGACATTGTTTTTGAAGATAACCATATACTTATCTGATTAAAAAATATGAAGCTAGCCATAATATATACTTGACAACCGCCGTCCTCTCTTCAAAATGCGAAAAGAAGCCTGGGAATGAGGTTGTGAACGAGGTTGTGTCTTACATATCGTATATGGTCTTCTTAACTCAGACGTAAATAAACGCGGTAGAGCGAACGCGTTATAAGGGCTTCTTTTCGCTTTTTAAATGGATATCGAGAATAAGTGAAAATAAACCCTGGGAACGAGGTTGGTGGTAGTGCGCTCATTTGATTTTTTTACCTGATAAACTTGATCAATAAAACAGCAAAACTTCAACTTTAATGGATGTTCTATTATATGATTAGGATTAAATTTATTGTTTACACTCCATTTAACATGTTGACAGAAACATCGTGTTTGGAATGTGTTGACGGTCCAAAATGTCATGTTAAAATCAACTCATCTGTTAGCTTTCCAAGTTTATTGTGGCTCAATGGATTATCTTGTCAATAACATTTGATTACTTGATAAGGTTGAGTAGTGTGGTCACACAATGTCTATATAGTAATAAGCAGTCTCTAGAGCTATGCGAGATATTCGAGTCTATATTCGATAGTCTTTCACGCTACACGTTTCCTTTTATATATTATAGAACACGTAAAATCTCGTTGGCCTCGTTGTTTTTATTCTTTCTTCAATTTGACAATTTATTGAGCTTCAAATGTTTTTAAGATGTTCTTAAGTATTTTCTCGCAGGTCTGGTCAACAAATAAATAAATCTCAGTATAAACAAAGCCTTAGTAAGAAAAGAAAACAAAGAACATGAGTCGAAAATACACGAGGGGTAACACTCTGGCTAACTTACACCTTGCTGCCTCTTATCTGCAAAATTTTAAGAACTTTAGCCTGAAATGTGTTCTTAACATTTTTTCAGCCTATACAGATTTGATATGCTGTTCAATGGGATAAGTCACCTGACATAAACGTTGATTTCCACTAGGTGAAAGATTGCCTCCTATCAAAAATGGACACTTTGTGCCCACACTCCAGACTTTCTTTCGTGAGACTTATTTGCATGAGGGCTTGGTGTAGGTAGACTTATTTTTGGATATGGTTGGTGTTGGACTTACTTTGTATATGGGGGTAAGGTGGTGTTGGACTTACTTTGTATATGGGGGTTGTTGGTGTCAGACTTACTTTATATATTAGGGGCTGGTGTGTAAGAGTTACTTTTTATATAGGGGGGTGTATTGGAGTTAATTTTTATATGGGGATTGGTGTGTCAGCTAGTCAGATTTTGTTTGTATATGCCGGATTGGTGTAGACGTTGTATAGATTGGTGTGACACGTACAGGTGTTAATGGAACATTAACAAACAAATTGTAATGAACAAATTTATGACCAATTAGCAACTATTTAATTAATTACAATAAGTGAGATTTTGCAAGAATTCGTAAAAATTCAAAGAGTCGGCTCTTTTGTCGGTTTGTTTTTTTTATCTTGGCGTTAAAATTACCTGCCAGTTCTTCTGTCGGTGTCTGTTAAAGTTTTATATAATTAGTCCGCTTGATATTTTCTCACAGAACTCCACGGATCTCAACTTAGGAATCGTAACACCATTTTGTTGTGATACTCTGTAGTATTTGTGGAGAGTATTTGAATCGATTGTTTCCATACCTCCTGATATTTTGAGACTCTTAAATTTTCAGGGTATAATTAGTGCACCTCACTTATCAAGCTACCGGTGGTTTTTAAACTTTGTCAGAACTTAGTGCGCATGCATTTGTTGGGGGCATCATGTGGTATTTTGCTTTCAGAGAAAATTCCTTGTTTAAAAAACAAATTTCATTGGACATTAGTTTAAAATCCGTTCATTAATTGGTCTATGTTTATAACAGTCTACGAAAAATATTTTTCTATTGTCAATTTACGAAAAATTGACGCTCGGATTTGCTGTCTCCGGTTCTTTTATCGGGTTTTATTAATTTGTATTATGTTGTTAAACATAGTTAAACAGGAGAGCCAGTTGTTCGAAGGACGGTCAGTTTCATCCTCGATTAAATTGTCTTTCACCACATTTGATTGGCAGAAAGTAGTTTTAATCCAGGGTAAATCCCAGATTAGCGTTAATCGTCTTTCGAACAACTGGGCCATAATCGTCATATGACTAGTCAAGAAACCGATACAACTTTAACGAACAATATTCTACTTTAGAAATTATATAAAGAATAAGCAGATTGATTAATTCGTAATTAATTATCTAAAGACGTAAGATTTAAGCGTTGACCCCAAACTCGAAGGGCCGTTGTCGGTTTTGTTTAATTGATTTGGGGGCGTTCAAATTTACGTAATTGATCTACTTATGTCAATAGGTGATAATCGAGATTAACATCTTTGTAATTAACAACTTTATTGACTTAGTGAGGTTATAAAACTTTATTGACCATTAACAACTTATGAATCACCACCACAAAATGTGAGATTTAAAATCACATAATCACCTTTGGGAAATTTTGTGACATGCCCGATTTACCTAAAAAATCCGGGATTTGTTTCTTTTATTACAATAAATAGTTTGAAATCAATTTTTTTTGTTTTGCCAAAAAAAAGTGATTACACGACTTTTATTTATTTATTGGAAATTCTTCCTCTTAAATAAGTACAAAATAAATAAATAAACGAAAAAATAATATATAAAAACCATAGACGCATTTTTGACAAAAATCTACATTGGGTGTTGGATGAGATTTTAAATTGATTTAAAATTTTCATCAAACATTTTTTGTTTCATAACCTCAAATCTTAATTTTCAACAATATTTCGACGGTAGTTTGGATAAAATGTTGAATAGGAAGCGAGATATTTCATCCAACAAATCCAACATATCATTCAACACGAAATGTTGTCAAACTGATATTTTGTACTTACCTGAGGTTAATTTCTACTAGCACTAGATGAAAGATTTGCTGTGAAAGTCAAAAGACGAGATCATCATATGTGGCGTCAATTTCTACCAATGGAATGTCTTCTTTTGGCTTTTGCAGCGGTATTTGCGCCTAGTGGAACCATCCTAAACTTTGCGTTAAAAAAATATATAAAGACATGTATAATATCCCTTTCTCAACCAAGAGCTACAAGAGATACATATCTGCTGGGTACACCAGAGTCGTGGATGTATTGACCTCGATTTGTCTCGATTTTTCTAAATACTCGTATTTCAACATGTGGTAACTTTCCTGTAGGCACACACCGTCTGACCAACGTGGAAACAATGTCAAAACACATGTCAAGTAACGTCGCTTTCAACCAATGTGATGGCTTCATTTAAAATTCGCGCGAACGAATTCGCCTAGTGGAGATCCGCCTTAACGAGGACCCAACATCATGTGACCATGATGGAATGTGGTTATGTAAAGACGAGATAATAACAAACGTATGTGACAAACTTCAGCTTGAGTGGACCATAAGCATATTATAAGAATAATCACGTTTTGCAGAACGTTATAAAACCGTTATACAACTTTTACAATGTCTTAATGTTATCATTTAAAACCACAGATTATTTGTCACGTTATACCTCCCCAAAAACGTCTTGATTTATGTCCATTTGACTTATGTCTAAATAATACGCGCACCCATTGGACAAAAGACAAGTTTGAACAAGTTTTTCCCCATTGAATAATGTCTGCATTGGTAGCCTTGTGGTTGATTTCCACTGAAAGAAATATTCGCTGCTCAAGTCAAGAGAAGACTATAAACATGGTACTGGAAGGGGAGGGGAGGGGGGCAGAATTAGACCTGAAAGCCATTTTTGCCATGATGATTTAAGTTTTTCATGCCCCAGTAATTCTATATGTAAATCTACGTCTGATACGTCGCTTAACCACTGGATAGTCATGTATGCTTGACAATTTTGATTCTAGGTCTTACCTAGTAGCACAATACATTGAAGTGTCGCAAAGTGTCCCTATATTGTCCTGTACACTGCTTACTCAGGCCCGGCAGAAAACTGGGGAAGTCGAGCATTGCATTGATAGTTGCCAACCTCATTCCCAGGGCTTCTTCTCTCTTGACGTTTAACGCTATGAGGTGCGTTAAACGTCAAGAAAGAAGAAGCCCTAGGTTGGGTAGTTGCTACTTTGTTTAGTGACTCTCTCCAATAATTAGTTATCTCTGCCGAAATAGACGTTGTTTTGGCGTTTTGACATCAAAACAACGTCTCTTTTATATTAAAAACACGTCATATGCACGTACTGGGACAGCAAATGCACCTCTTTAGAGAATCAAATTGTTACAGTTACTATCTTGTATATCCGATATATATTATATGCAAACAAATGCAAAATAATAGCAAAGTCATGTAATGTGTCATAAGTGACTCAAATTCGATTAAAATTAAAGCGACATCTTGTACTGCATTAACGTCATAATTTGATAATGTTTGTATAATGTTAGACAATACAATATTGTGCCAACAAAACTGTTACATTTGTCGTTGTGCCTAAACGTTCTATGACGTGTAATTAAGTGAAGAGACACGTTGTAACGTCCGATATTGTTTAGGCATATCGTGACTGACAGAGATATGACGTTGTAAAGAACCATCTCAAAATTTCGTTTCAAAACCAACTTTTTTGTGGGTTAAATCAACTGAAATTGAAAAAATTCAACAAAAATACATCTGTGCAGAAGTGTGGGTCAATGAACTTGCAATGGATTGGTTTCTTCGGTACGAAGAAACCAATTCATTGCAAGATCATTGACTCAGTACTCTCTTCTGCAGATTTTATTTTTGAGACGATCCCTAACAAATCCTATAGATTTTAAATAAACAAGACATTAATAGGCAAATAATCAAGTTAATGGATGTTTTTAAGATCTTACAAAAAAATCATAATTATTAGAAAGCAAAGTTATGTTGGACGAGATTAATCCTACTATTTATCTATCTCTAGCAATTAAATACAAATCTCCTCCTTAACGGTAGTTACAGTCGTGTACCAGGTGTTCTGTATTTTCAAACATCTGGAATAAATTATGTAAGGATGGTCCCCATGTTGTATGTCAAATAGAAATACTGTTTTTCATATAAAGATCCCAGAGGTTTTTCTCTCTAGTTCCTGGATCGAGATAAACAAATAAATGTCAAAATGACGTTGTTTCAGTGTTTATCCGACGTCGTATGTCCATCGAGAAGAGTGGAGTGAAATTGCAATTGAGTGATTTCCTTGAATGAGTCATGTTCAATAATTTCATTTCCGAACAAAACACCCCGGATGGGACTCCAATTAGAGAGGACGCGCTAACGAGGGGGCTGCAGGGTTACGACTAAATTGAAATGAATCGCTGTAAGTAAACTCTCTTTATTTCCAGTTAAGTTTATTGTGTCCTTTTGAAAGAAAGAGAGATGTTTAGTTATAATGTGTTTTAATTCTCTGCATTGGCTCTGTCTCTAAAACCTCCAATCAGACGTCTGAAGCAGAATAAGTACGTCGACTACAAGCCTGTCTTTAAGTGACGTCTAATCAATCGAAACGTTGAAAGACGTCGTTTTGATATGTTGACGTCCAAACGATGTCTTTTCGATTGATTATACGTCGCATGCACAATTGGTACTCAGTGGACAAAAACTTGTTCAAATTCCGCGGTTAAGATTAAACGTTGAAGGCCTTGGGGACGTCTTGCGTCTGTACTACAGACTTTGAACAAGTTTTTGCTCACTTGTGAGGACTTATTATTCCAGATTCCATACAGACCGCAACGGCTTAAGGAACGCCCCAACACATAATTGCTAACGGTAATTTCCGCAACCTACTTCCTCAACCTACTTCCTTATCATTCTCATTCTCAAATGCTGAATGAGAGTTCCTAATTTTTAAAAAAAAGTGTAGGAATTTTTTTGTGTGAGAATAGAATCTTTAAATTTCTTTACGCTTTCTTTTGTACAGAATATTCGAGGAAGGAAGTAGAAGTATGTAGACGATCATCATACAGATGTGGAAGAAAATATGTTCTTTGTGTATGAAACACGTAAATTTTAATAACAGATATTTTTAAATACCGTATTAATCGATCAACTGATCAGGTAAAGAAATGTAACGAAAGTTCAACAAAGACTGATCGCTTATTGTGTTATTGTCAAATAAAACTTTTCAGACGTTATCCTATTGCTATAGTTCTTTATAATTTTTCGAATAACATCTGCGTGTTAACCATTATAGTAAAATCTCGTTTTCGCGCTATCATATCAACACGTTTCGTTACCATGTGCCTTGGGATTGGAAACAAAAGGAGGCTAGTTTTCTGAGAAAATGAGGCTGGCCTTTAAAAACAAAAGCCGAAGCCGATTTTGAACATGAGGTAAAGTCAATATGGCCGACACTAAATGCGTAAATTGGATTTGATGCAAACAACATGATAAAAACATGTTTAGGATAATTCAGACGCCGTAAAGTTTTCTTTGATCGCTTATGCCGTAAAAATTTCAACCCCTTTTTCTTTCAAGTTTTCCGCGAAAATTATTTCGCAGTTTAATTTGAAAGTGACTTGATAAAAGAAACCGTGAAATCAGCCCCAGTGGGCAAAAACTTGTTCAAAGTCCGCAGTAAAGGCGTCAGAACAACATTAAAAACGTTGTTCTAGCATATATGCTACGGACTTTGAACAGGTTTTTGTCCAATGGGGCGGTTTAATCAAAAGTTACTTATTAATAAAAATATTAACACAGCTGATAACGACCTTCTCACTAAAGTTTTTTAATTTCGCGCCACTCGGATTATTGTTGTATAAAACAAACGTGTTTATTACGCGTAACATAATGCCGTCATTCTAATTAAACAATCACCTATTATTATAGAAATTATTATTAACCAATCAAATTATTGTTTTGAAAATATAAACCAATCAAATCACTTGAATGTTTTATGAATGACTTTTGTATACTTTTTGATCTGCTAAAAAGATCAGAGCAAAAGATTAATCAAGTATATTTCTTGTTTGACCATCTTAGTCAGCGGTTGTAAAACTGTTTATAAAAAATTCAAATTTCTAGGAGGGAATTATAGTAAATTCAAATAAAAGAAGTTCGTTGGTGGTTTTACAAGAAAATAAAGATGGAGAATATTAACATGACGAAATTGAGACGTAGTTTATTTGACATACCTGCTAGTAAAAAAGTGTCGAGAAGTTTATTTGGTGAAGTTGATCATGAAGAGATCAAGAATGATATGCAAAGAGAATTTAGAGAAATTATTCTAGCTAAAAAGAAATTATGGAATTTTGACTTTGAGAAAAACATACCACGAGATAAAGAGAATGGATTACAGTGGGTGTCGTGTCCTTCTAAAGTTGCTGAGTTTACCATCAAATCTGGTGTGAGCCTAGTTTCTTCATTTCTGATAAGGGAAACTTCATCTAAAGGAGACATTGCAACTGAAGATAGATCAGTAAATTTATCAAGAGAAGAAAGTCTGCCTGCAGATCTTAAGACGAGGCTACAACCTGAAGATAAAACAACTGAACTTGGTGAAGAAGAAAACATTATACGAATAGTTAATGCATCACCACCTCGTCCTCGTTTACTAAAAGATGAGATCTCTGCTAGCAACAATCAACCGGCTGTAGCACATACTACTCAATCATATAGTAGGAAACGAAAGCGTGGAGATCAACAAAAAATCGATGGTAAGTTTTTTTTCCAACATTATTTGTTTTCACTGTGGAAACTACACGGTCAAATTTCTTCCAGAGAAGTCTTACATATGAATGGTTACTTCGTACCGAACAAACCATTCGATTGCGAAAATTTTGACATAATATTTCGTATGTTTAAGTAAAATAGACCTTAAGTAGACATCGCGAACTGGCAGCGGGCACACGACATCAAATCAACGTTGAAACAACGCCGAAACGACGTATTTCTTGAAGTATAGTATTTCCGTCATCCCAGTGTGCAAAGACTTGTTCAAAGTCAGCAGTAAAGATGTTGGAACAATGTCGCTCGACGTTGTTCTAGCATCTTTAGTGCGGACTTTAAACAGGTTTTTGCCCACTGTGATGGCTCCTACTTACTGCGTGAACAATCGTTTTTATAAGTAAGATTACATTACAATTATCTTCTTTACGTCGGACCCTATACAACAATCGTAAATATGACCCATGCAAATCTCTGCAACACTCAAGTTTCGTGCAAAATATTTCTTGGGTACTTGAGTATATGTATATTATTTATTTGTATTGAGTGAATCAAGAGGAGGGTTATTTTTTTGTGTTAAAACTTAATTATTATCGAACTCTTCTGACATGTATTTGTATAGAGGCGGGGTTACTGTTCAAGATAAACTCCGTTTGCTAACACAGTATAACTATTGTCATTTTGAGCTGTCCCTGTTTCCGCTATTACGTTTCTTTTGTTGTGCTAAAATTGATAAACACAATGTTAAAATTTATGATTCTATTGTTTTTTAAATTTTATATTTCATATCATTTTTTATGTCCATTGAAAATTTATTATTCATGTAACGCGTGGAGAGGGGTTTTAAAGAACAAGCTTTTTCAGAAATTTATTTATTCAGTTTTAGGACCATACATACATCTGTATCAACAAGAAATATTTCTAAATACATGCACCAAAATATTAATCATCATACCATGTACCTATCATGCCAACAACAAACTTCATTTCTATTTTTATTCTATTCGAAAGGTGTCATAGTCGTTAAGAAAAACAGCCTTCCTTAATTATATATTCTCGGGAAGGTGTTTGCGACGTAAAGCAACACATGGAAGTAAAATATTATAGCATTTATAAACTCATTAGTTAAAAGTCTGTCCGTTTAGAACCTATACAATTTTTTTATTTTTTTACAAATGTCAGATGTTATTAAACAACAGCTATTCCGTGATGACTTAAAGAAAGTGCTACTGATAACGAGTTTTGATTCGTATCTTAATACATAATATTTTGCATAAAACGTCAGTAAAATTTTCGATGGCGTGACATTTTAGATTAAACAATTATCCCTCCCTACTTTTATGAGTAGACGACCCACTTAGGTTAACTGTCAACCTTCGAGGTTAATGTTTAATCATATTCTGATTAAATGTTTATGTTCACTATTGAGGCAATATAAGTTTGTTTTAAAGCAAGTCGTCTAAATAAAGCTTTAGGGACTCCAAAATTCGTTTCAAAAAGCAGATATTTTAGCAGCTTCAAAAGAAGTCAAAATCAATAAATTTGAGAAAGAAATGCTTTAGAGATCCTTAGTTTTTTTTTGTGTTCTTTGATAGTATTAATCTAACGTTAATTTTTAAATAAGTTTAAATAAATAAGTTTTATTTTTTTAAAAATATATACTTAGTAGTTCAATATTATCTTGCCACAATTATAATCAGGTATTTTTGTATACTTGTAGTATAGCATTACAAACAAAACTCTTGAATACTCAGTGGGAAAAACATGTTCAAAGATGAAAGAGTAACGTCGAACGAACGTCTTTACTGCAGATTTTTTGTCCACTGGGTTAAACTTCTCTTACTCATCAAATAAAACTTCTAAAAGAAGTAATTACTCGCTTTATGTTAATAAATCAAATAATAAGACACCCCATGTAAAAACACCCCAACTGGGATACCTATGGCAATGCAGGAATTCTATTAAGTAAATTGATGTTGTTTATTGAAAAGGCATTGACTATAATTCTTTAAAGACCGGACAAAATATATATAAAAGCTTTTTTAATAACATAGGAAGATATTATTAAATTTGCTAGCTATAACCCAGTAGGCAAAAACAGTAAAGACGCTAGAACAACGTTCTTAACGTTGCAACGTTCTTAACGTTGTTCTAACGTCTTTACTATTGACTTTGAACAGATTTTTGCCTACTGGGAACAACTATCACCACATTGAAATAATTCTTTTATAAAAACATTTTTGATGCAACAAAATCTGCTTATTAAAGCTGAGTGTTTTGTAATATTTACGTCACACTTGAGATAGAAATGTTTGTGTCGGACATCTGTTTAACGTGACAGTATTTTCTATGGTTTTTTAAAATTTAATTTTACTCTTAATTATTTATGATCGGACGTCTCCATTTCAGACAGAATTGTAACCCTTGAAATAAATTATTAACCTCTAGCTTATAACGTATGAGTCATGAGACGTTGTTTCTTTGTGGTTTTGTTGCACGCGTCTTGAGTTAGATGAAAATTGTTTTATAGCCTAATAAACGCATTGTCATAAATGTAACCTCAACCTTTCAAGTTAACCTCCTTACCAATGCCCTGGGAACTAGGTTGCCATTTAAGACTTAACTTATCATTTTAGATTTTATGAAGAAAAAGAAACCACGTGTGTCCATGGATATTTCGAAAATGTTACGAAAAGAAGTAACCCCTGTCTCAACTAGACTTCGTTCCTCTCCGATTGCACAGGTAAATATTTAAATATAATTATAATCTTTTAGCGAGTCTGAATATAACTCCACGGAGGAGTGTCCTTGAGTACAACTTTCAGCTTTAAAGCTGAAAACCGTATTCAAAAACACTCCTCCACATATGAATCCGACAGTTTTTAGTCGATTTCGTAACATATAATTACTTTTATCAATGTGCTGCGCTTCTGAACAATTATTTATATTGGGTTAGCGTGAGAAAATCTCTTGTTACTTATTCAAAAATAAATTGATTATTTAATACGGTACTCCAAATGAGAATTACATTTTAATTGAAGCCACACACACACAGATCAGACCGGAAAGGAGATAGGAACACTGAACAGCTGTTTCTGACATATTAGCCTTCATCAGCAGTGTATACCGATGGTATCTCGACTCTCAACAGTATAGACATGTGATGTGTGTAGCTAAACAATCAAAAATAGAACCAGTGATATCACTAATGTCAGTTAATTAAGACTCAAGTCGATTGAATTTTGTGAATGAACTTACTATTTTACTACTACTTACTACGTGCATAGCTGTGGCCTCGTAAACAATTAGACGAAACGTGATCGTCGAATTTACTGGACTGTAGCCAAAGTAAATATCAATAGTACGATATATTAACATCGAAAATCAAACTTTAAATATTTATATTGATTTTTATCACCACCCTCGTTGCCGCCTCTTTATCCTTGTGTGATTATTTTACTTATTTTGTCTTGTTTATTTTTTAGATACCAGTTTGAAGTTCGACAACAAAGATTGCCTCGATGAACCAATTATTTTCTTCCACGAAGAACATTGTTTACTCTTAACTTTATTTTTTAAAGATTTGTAGTTTTTTTCATATCTCTTGAATATTTTACCTACTTGACCTAGGGTCTCAAAACTTATATTTAGTTTCACACTACTCTAATATAAATAACATTATTAAAACACTCGTCATCGTCAAACTAGGACCCATGTCTTTTGTTGTTCAATTTTTAGGACAAGCTTCTCTCTCATATGACAGATATCAAGATATAAAAAGCCCTCGGATCTAGGTTGCTATATATAGCTAGTGGTATTTACAAAATGTGGCTTCTAGGTATTTTCGTGATTCCCATTAAGTTATATGAAAAAACAATATTTACTCATACTTTTATCGTGTCTCTGCTACTTTGTAAATACAAACACACAAAAAACCGTTATAAACAGCCATTCTTCTACGTAGAGCCTATAATATGCCATACGACTTGCTTAAAGTATTGTTTTAAAATTCTCTATGGGGGAATTGAGAATATTATTTCCGCATTTCGTACATACTTCTTGCAAACCATTTTATTATTGTTTCCCAACCTTGTTCCCAGGTCTTTTTGACTTTCCAAAAGTTCTGTAACCAAGGTTGTTTGAAAGATTATTTTTTTACCAGCATATTTTGCAAATTGTGCTTCAAACAAATTGTAAATATATTGTTAATGTATTTGCTTGTATATATTATATAGATCATAATTTATGTTACAAAAACACCATGTAGAATATGTGAACAAGTCTAGAATCAATAATTATATCTAAGTTGTATTAATGACTTCATCAGTGCAGGAGTATTTTTGAGAAGCCTGTAGCTAAAAACTATACTAAAAAAAGCTCCTCTACAGGTGATAGGCCTATCTAATCAACGTCGAACAGACGTCGTTTAAAAACGTCGAATACTTGCAGGGAAGTAGCCTGTTCCGCACACTCTAACCATGGCAAAAACGTGTCGGCCAGCAGACTGGTGAAATATAAATGTTGAGTGTATGTATTTAGGACAGATTCGGGAGAAGCAACTACATTGGCTAATCGACTACTAGAACTCTGTCCCAGAGCGTATTTGATCCTTTTGCACACAAATTTATGATAACAACGTGAATGAGCGCATAATTTTCTATTTTGAATAACATCAGAATATTTGTGGTCGATATAGCGTTTTATGATGTACAAAATCGAAAACACTTTATATTGACGCCAAAAATATTATCGACGTCAAAAAAATGCGGGAAATTAAAAAGAAAGTTTATTCATAAAAAAAAAACTCATAAGAAACTGTTTTAATTGGTTTGTATTATCAGAAGAGTTCATTTTAACACTTTTTCATAGAGACAGCATGTTAACGGATGTTCTCATTTACGTTGCTTGTCACAAATCAAAGATTCCAGTTTCCCTAAAGACTAACAGGATGCAACTTGACATTAAACCTCTCCCATAAATCTATAAAACTTTGAAATAATAAACTTTCTCGCGAAAACCAAAAGAAGACATTCCTATCATGTGATGTCATTTTCTACCAATGGAATGTCTTCTTTTGATTTTCGCGCAGAATTTTCCGCCTAATGGAATACTAATAGAAATCAACTTATGGGCCAGCCTTAATGAACGCCCTCCCCCTAATATCTTACAAATTTATTAAGCGCCTCCCTCTCATAAGAGCCCCCTGTTACGTTTAGTGGCAAATCCAAAGACATGAGGAGTAGCAACATTGATTCACAATTTGATTATAAATTGGAAACAATCAATAAAATCTATTCCATCACACGTGACTGGGTCTGATATTAAAGAAGTTATAATCTGATTGATAGCAACCTTGCGCGCACACGACGTCGGATCAACGAAGTGTAAGATGACATTTATTTTTTCTTTGTATTAAAACATTTTATATTTTTAATAACAATTTTCAAATGAATTTAAAATCAGATTCAAACTGGTAATGAAACCTTATGCTTGAGTTATATCACTCCCGGGCCGCTTATCATATTTTGAGATATTACTAGGGCCGTATTAGATTAGTAGGCTCTCGTTATTCATTCTTACTACGGTTCATAAGCAAGTCTTTAAGCTACTTGATAAACCACTAAGGTAAATCGTTTTCCGCATTATGTTTCACTTGTGGTGTGTTAGACTAGAAAATAGTCGGTCAAAGATGAATCAAGCTAATAAAATTGGAAGATAAACCTGAATCTGGCGAAATCATAATTTACGCCACCGGACGTGTATTAGTAGTCAGAAATTTCAGATTCTGCTATAATTTATGACCTTGTTTGTGGTCTACCACGCTTTACATAAATTATGAGGCATTTTATTTAAATTTTTGTGCCTTGCTAATCAAATTTTAAGGCCTTTTGTGTAAGTTGAAAGTTCGGATATTTGCAGGAGTTTCACTTTGTTTGTGAGAGATTGTAGGTGCATATTGTTGATATCGTTGATTCAATACTACCGTTATTAGACTAAAGCCTTTTAGTAAATAACAACACTAATGAAAACACGCAGCAAAAGAAAAGAAAAGTGGCAGCCGCCTTTGTAACGAAACTGCTGTATTCTGCTCTAAGTCATCGGATTATGCCGTTTTACGCTAAAATGCAAACAACAGCCTAGCTAGGCAACAACGTCATTTAAACAGATCAAGGTCAGCATACAATGATAGTGGAGCTCTAACAACCTCGTTACTAATACCAAGATTCTTTTTCCATTTCCTAGGAAGCCTTGGAGCCCTAACCCAAACTCGGAATGAGTTATAGGAACTTGCTGAAATCGCGCAAGCTGGTCGATTTGACTTTTTCTTGTTACCTGAGGACCGAGAGAGAAACGAGAATTGCACAGAAGTATACATGGACCGAGCACGGTATGTATATTATAAGGTACATCGCATTCCACTGGTAATTGCTTGTTTAAAATATATGATTTTATCGTTCGTAGAATAATTATTGTGATAGATCGTAGATATCTATGGATAGATACATGTGTCAACGCTTATAAATGAGAGTAATTAATTACAGACAGCAATTGGTATATCTTGACAGATTTATTATTGATTACGCTGCCTGCACGTGACATATTTTCAAGGTACAAAAGAAGTTCTTTTGACGTTGTGATGTCAAAATAACGTATTTTTTACGTAACGTGCACATCAGATACTGATAAATCAAAATTACCAATCGGGTTCCTAAGAAAGCTTCCGTTTTTTAAAAAAGGGAAGTATTCCTGGGAACTAGGTTATATACCTATCTATTTCATGGATTATCCCTCGCTCTTTTATATTTATCAGTTATATCCTTTTTCTACGAACAGTATGAACAAACAAATTAAATGAATCACGGCTTATATAAATTGTAGTTTTAGCCTTTAAATCTCCTTAAAGAAGTCTAAGCCATGTAGACGTACGGCGTCAGTTGAACGTTAAAACAGAGTCAGAACGACGTCGGTCTGACGTTATTTGAACGTTGATCCGACATCTTATGCGCACTTGGATACGAACAGCCTATAAACAGCAATATTTTTTGCAGTATTTGTATGACTAGAAGTTTAGCCTCTAAGCAAACCCTTGGTTGACAACAACGTTGTATTAGCATCTTTACTGCGGATTTGAACAGTTTTTGCCTACATTCAAACATGGGGCGTAAAATACGAAGGTACCTTATTAGGCCGATTTTCTTTGGCGTTAGTTAAATTTAGCGGTTCTACGCCCCGACATATTTAGGGTGTATTTTAATATATCGAATTTTGGCAAACGAGTCTAAAAAACGCGTTTTTGATAATATTTAGCGAGTCTATATCTATATTCATTATTTTCATGTAAATTTTGCCTTTTCTATAATACATATACGCGAAACGGATCCATAGGGGGTTTAAAACGTTCATTATATCCCCACTGTTTTCCACACTATCAGGAAGTTTCAGTGTCAGAATTCCGTATAATTGGTCATTTAATCGGTCGCCCAATGTGTCGCCGGAATAGTGTGCCTAATTTGAAGGTCAGTCCACGGAATACGAGTCGGTTGCCGAAATGTTCCCTGGAATAAGCACAAATTTTTGTTGTTAACTAGTTTTCGTTTTTTTCCGTCTATTAGAGTTGATTTTACAGACCAGAACGAAGCTAAGGAGGTGGTAAAGTGCGGACGACTATTCCGTGGGCTTATTCTATGGAAAATCTCATTGACCGACTCGTATTCCGTGGACTCCAAATTAGGCGTACTATTCCGGCGGGTCGATAGGCAATCGATTCGGCGAATGATTACATGGAATTCTGACCCTGATGCCCTTGACACACTCCACAGTCGTAAAAAAAGTTGAACATTTTCTCACTCCTTAACCGAAAAATAACAAAAAATAGTGAGATTTTGATTTTTGCGTCAGCTACACCAGCGATTCACATAAATTCATTAAAATCACTAATATTAGCTAACGCAAAAAATGTCGACCTAGGTTTTGTTGCAGCGTCCTCCCGACGTCCGAACAGCATTGCGACAACGTCAAACCGACATTGCGGTGTCATTTACATGTTGTTCTGACGTCGTGTGCCGGCATGAGTATCCCAGTCGGCAAAAACCTGTTTAAAGAACGTTGTTTTAACTTTATTTTGTTGACTTTAAACAAGTTTTTGCCGGATATGGAATGGTTATCTGGGTTTGGCAAGCGTGTGTTCTCAAGATAAAGTGTTTTAAATTTGTAGACATTTATCTTGACAAATTTTATGTAAAAAAGATGCGCAAATATTTTCTTCGTTGATCTCAAAGACAATGGTAGCGCAATGTTAGTATATAATTTAATAATAACTCAGTTTAATACACGAAAAGTGTAAATGACGAGCATCCTGTGTCTATATCAAATTGATCATACCCAGAAAATTTCAAAGTTCAAAATTATCAAAGTGTCAAATTGGGAAATATTTGGCCACATGTTTGGAAATCAAAAAACACACAATTTCTCACAATTTCAATTACATGTAGCTATCTCCACCCAGTAGTCATCCTTTATGGAATAATACTTTCAGTGCATGCTGCTAACAAGATAAAATTCAAGAGTGAATTTGTACTTTTAAAAATCTATGAAAATTTAAAATAAAAAATTACAGATATAATTACATACAATGCAGAGAGAACATCCCAGGAAATTGTCTCCAAGTGCTTTAGTGTGTCGTTACAAGAATAATTTTAAAATCTCTGACGCAGATGGGGTTTTATTTTGCCAAAGTATCTACCACAGTGTCACGACCGCTATTCTAAACGTCATTTCATCACGATCTAAGTAGCTACAGTTAATTTGTTTTTACTTAGCTACGTTAATGATGTCAACTGTTGATTGGTTATCAAGTTATAATAGACCATTTAAAAAGAAAGAAAAAAGATTTCATGTGATTTTTCACGAATAATGAATATATTTGTCATCAAATTAGTCTACGTTTCAAAATTTCAAGTATTAGAATAGACCTATATTCACAAATACATGAAAACGAGGTTGGCTGCTCAAAGTAGAACTTGATACAATGCAATAACTTCTTTTTTGTGCACTGCATAGCCTCGTTTTCATGCAAAAAGAGTAAAAATCACAATTACGAAATGCTAATAAATCCAAAATACATTTCGACAACGAATTCAAATATTCAAATCAAATTTCCCAATTATTTATAAAAACGAAGGCATTCGCTACCCTTGCATTGCATTGTTTGTCATTGTGTCCTAACGATATTTCATAATATATGTAAATTTACGCTTGCATAAAACATGCGAAGAAATGTGTTGTGTCGCATTTGATTGGTTTCTTCAGTATGAAAGAAAGCATTCACTTGTATAGATTGATGACGTCACTTTCACCAATGGAACGGCTTCACTTAATTCGCCATTAGACTCATCACTTAGATGTCTCCTAACACGTCATCATTATTGCCATATTTCCTTCTGCATACATTGAATGATTTCAAAAGTTTCTGAAGTCGATATGAAATGTTGACGCCAAGTCGGGGATGGTGTTTGACCTAAAATATATCATATCATATATATATATCAATGGAATTTCAGTCTCGTTCTCCATGAGACGCATAATTTTAACAAGAGCGAAGACGCACTGGGACCGAAGTTGCAGAAAATTAGTTTCAGAAATCTGAGTAAACCCAGTGGGCAAAAACCTTTGTTCGAAATCCGCATTAAAGACGCTAGAATAACGATGAAAACGTCGTTTTTGCGTCTTTACTGCAATTTCTTATCCACTAAGCAAAAGAGAATTGCGGGAAAATTAAAAAGAAGTTCATTCATTCGCTGTTATCGATTATTTTGTGATCATGTGACGGAAATATTGAATTATTTTTTCACACTTTAAATAAGATAATGTGTCATCTGTAGACGTTATGTTAATTACAAACCTATAAATATCATCAAGAAAATAAAATACAACATATCAAGTATCTGTTATATTTGGAATGTCTTCTCTTTTATCAGTCTGCATTATCATAGGGTTATTCAACCTCGATCCCAGGGCTTCGCTGGGATCGAGGTTGAGGGTTATTAACACTAAGAGGAGAATATTAATAATCATCCTATTTGGTCAAAATTCCAAATAAATAACATGAAAGCTTGTAATGTCAGTATCACATTCCGAAAATTTTATTCTTTAAAGACAACTATTAGTGGAGTGATACGAGTGATTGAAGTTTTGTATTTTTTATGCTAACCGTGTGGCAGCCATATTGTTTGGCCAAACTTCGTCGCTTTTCTGCATGATTACATGAAGTTGCAGCTAGTTTTTGATAAAATAATTGCTTATTGGACCCATTTCCTGTTATTTATTTTCAGGGTGTGATCAGCAATTGCCAATAGTGAACTTGATATAGATTTTAGAATTTTGACAAATATAAGGTTATTATGCGACTTTAAGGAAAACTAGACTGTCCGAATTTATGCTATGACACTGGAGACGTAGTTAACACTGTAAATGAGAGGCATGACTTAGAATACATTAAAAACGCGGGAAATCAAACAGTGAGCATATTTGGCGGAATAAAGGCGCAACCTTGTGACGGAAACTTTCTAAGGTACAATTATAACACCTTCTTGAGGAAGAAGTGTTTCAAGAAGCTTTGATTTATTTGAATGTAATATTATTCTAAAATAACTTGCAATACTCGACATTAAACACAAATAATCACTGTGGAGGAGTAGTTTTTTAGCATTGCTTCAGACTCTTGGCCATATGCAATTGTGTAAGGCCAACCTCGTTCCCAGGGCTTCTTGCCTTTTCGAAACACGGAAGAGCGGCAAAGAAAGCCCTGGCCTACGCCAGTCGA
>JAULBZ010001443.1:0-22189 GCA_032360805.1 Neoturris breviconis | reverse complement strand
CCTTTGATTTTAAGTATTGTATCTTTAATACTGTCATTGTTTATAAATAGTTAATTTTGTAAAAAAAATGTATTTTGTACTTCAACTGCTGACAGAAAATATTGTAGATATCATTCAAACTTGTATAGAATAGTATACTATAACTTATGCTAAAGTAGTTGATATTGTATCAAACTAAATACAATTATTTAAAATAATTTTGGATATTTTTAAATCTTTGAATTTTGTATATCTTTAGTATGGATTTTGCATTAGCTTGTGGTAGCCTTGGCAGTATATTAGATGTATTAAAACTTGTTCTAAGTTAGATATCTTATGGCTATATGTTGTTCAAGTTTATTCATTTGTACTATAAGAACATACAATAGAATTATGTGCAGTGAAACTGTAGTTCTTGTATACCCATCCTTTTTGTGTAAATAAATACTTGTTTTAGCATTCTTGCATTACTCCTTGTGTCTTTGTATTTAATGTATGTAAATATTTTATCCATATAGTATAATTGTGTGTTCTTTAAAGGTAGGAGGAGTGGGGGGTTGGGTGGTCCATTAATTATAAGATTATCAAGTTTTGGCTGAAAATGTTCTGAATTAGTGATGACCGGTAGTTATTTCAACCTCGGAAAGATGCCATTAAACCACTGTTTCTAGGCCTAGTTTTATTTCCGGTGTCGATGTTATCTAAAGATATGTTTGATATATTTATTGCAGTGAAAGTCAGTATTAATTACCCAGCTGTTCCAATGCTTCGAAGTTTAAATGAAACTGAAGAGAAAGCTATTACGGCGAAGAGAAAGCTATCACGACTGGCAAAAAACAGAGGTAAAAATGGGACATTTAGCATGTTTTAATTAACTTTATATAATTTCTGTAGAAGTAAAACGAAATGACTTCTTGTATAAACATACAATCAAATTGCAACTTCGACCAAGGAAAGATGGTATAGGAAGTGCTTTTCAAAAATTATTAAAAAAATTCAAAATGGCGAGTTTATGATGTCGTAAATGGATATATTGGATAAATTGGAAATGCTTTACTGACTCCGAAACTACAAACCTAACATGAAAACATTTGTAATAAATTAAATATATAGGTCTGAATATAACTGCCAGGCATCGCCTGGGGAGGAGTGTTTTTTGGTGATGTCCAGCAGTTATATTCAGACTTGTGTTGCAATTTCTTTGGCATGAAGAAACCAATCAATTGTAAAATTGTTGACTTGCCTCTGTCAAAGATTATCTCAAAATTAGCATTTACAAATAATATCCCATTTACACTGCTCTCCTTTGCTACTTTGTTTAACATGATATGAGACAGCGGTCAAAATAAGCTTAGCTTCAGGTTCAAAAATCAGTCCTCCACAGTGATTATTTACTTTTATTTAGACCACTGTGAGACCATCCATCCCTTCTTAACTCTTGTTACATAAAATAGTGTTTGAAATAAGAATAATCACTGTGGATGATGGATTTTTGAACATGGCTTCACGATTCACAGCCTGAAGCTATTCTCAAAGATTACTTCTCCACAGTGATTATTTGCAGTTATTTCCAACACTGTAAAACTGTTATTATTTTCAGGTCAAAAGTTACCTGTTGTCATTTTGAGCTGTGATGGTGGTTCAAAAGATGCTCCAAATGTGTTAACAGTTAATTGGAAAACAGATAGTAAGTTCTGTGCTCTGTATACACTTGATTAACAATGACCAAAAGTTTTGTATTTTGCTTTTTAACTTTTAAAACAATTCCTAAAGTACCATATGAACACAAGATAAATTTGACGGAATCCCTGTAGCTTACCCACCAAGGTGTTGGGCATACAGTCAAAACAAAGAAGTAAAGGAACAAATTGGAGGTTTATTACAACTTGGTTGTTACATAAAAGAGAATACTTCATAGTAATAATCTTAGAGCAAATAATAGATCAGTCAATTCATAATATTTTCTTGGTATTTTGTTTACAGCATATCTTACAGCAACTGGTATAACCAAGTGTAACATGGCTTTTGGTTTAAAGAATGGAAATCTAATTCAATTGACTAGAGTGTTTATGAAGGTTTGTTACTTTTTTTTAAAGTATTTTAGGACCAATTTAACTCGAAATGATATTAATAAAATAATTTGGTATTTATTCGGTTTTCAACAATATGTAAGTAAGTAAGTAAGATAAGAATGTAGTAGTGCGTATTATATAAACAAAATATTTGTTTGAGAATAGCTTCAGACTTTATAGCCTGATACTATGCTAAAAAATTCCTCCTTCATACTGATTAATTGCTCTTCTTATTTGAAACACTCCCCAAGTATAATGTATTGTGGACACCACCAGTGGAGGAGTGAGAACTATACTCAAAAATATTCCTCCACAGGTAATTATTTTTACACTTGATATATTTTGTGTTAGATGCATATTTCACCAGTCATTTGTCAATACCTTTTTTTGTATTTGTTTTTAGCCCACCAAAAAAGGTTTGGATAGGCTATTACTATCACTTTGTGGCGGCGGCCCGCTTTTCTTAATAGACCATGATCCCGAAGGGCTAGCATTTTGAAATTCGGTACCAGCATTGTGGCAAATATATTGAAAAAAATCAGATGTTAAATTGTAATTAAGTTTAATACATTTATCATTAATGGTCCCACAGAACCTAACAGTACAATAATATATTTTATAAGTTGAACTAAATTATATTATGTATGCTATGATGTATACATAATGTATGTATCCAATTCATATCCAACACTATTATTTTATAAGCTTTAACTAAATTTTATTATTTAGTTTATACATAATACTATGAAGTATAATGTGTGTATCCAATTTATATCCACTGTGGCGGATTGATTTTTGAGCATTACTTTAGGCTATGATATGAAAATTCACTGCTCTTCTCCACAGTGATTTGATAAAATTCTATCTTGGTAAAGGTGTTTTAGTTTCTTATTTAACCTGAAGCTTTATCAACTTAATAAGGACATGAAATCCTAATACCATGTACAATTTAGGTATTTATCCTGGATATGACATTTCACTACTCTCCTCCACAGTGACCTGGCATAATTTTACCTTGAAAAAGGTGTCTCAAAATGAACTGAGACTTTACCATCTTAATAAAGACATATTTCAAACACTGACATATAATGTATGCACACAAATCATATTTAGGTGCTTAGATTTAACTTCCACTTGGTTTGGTGGGCTACTTTCAATACCGTACCTTTGATTGAATATAGTTTCAGGCTAAAAATCCTGAAGCTATGCTCAAAGATCTCCACATTGATTGTTTACTCTTATTTTGACACTGTGTGTATATTTACTAAGCTCTATCTTTGTTCTCTATAATTTTCTTACACAATTATAATGAATTTTTTTATTGACATATTAACAGAAACAACATTAGTTAATCAATTTAAATTATACTACGTCATAATATAAAATCAACTACGTCAATCAATTTGTGTGTTTATGTTACTGATTACAAATGAATCTAGCTTCTCACTTGGAATCCCATGGCAGATATAAACTTAGAGACAATTTAGTCTTTAAACTCGTTCATAGCTTTTTATCACTGACTACTCACTCACTAATATACTTTTTTTCCTTTGACAATTTTTAAAAATAAGGGTGAATATCATTATTAACTAAGTTCCTTTTTAAATGACTTTTTTTCTACTTAAGGCAACCATAGGAAGTAATCAAAGTTGACAGCATTGTGTCTTATATATATACACGTAAATTAAATATCATTTTTACAAAGTATAGTATACAATACACATCTATGGGAGTGCAGTTAACCTGGTGATTTTTGAAACCAAGAAGATAAAAAAAAGTAAGATTGTAAATAAGTAGAATGAATTATACTTTTTTGTAGGTATCTTATTATGTAATATAAAACTCAATTTTCCTATTGTTACAGTATACTTATACCCAGGTGGTAGTAAAGATGCTAGAACAACACTTTCGGCATTGTACTAGCATCATTACTTTGAACAAGTTTATTGGGTAGATATTATATATGTTTATTTAACTTAAATATACCATTAAAAATTAAACATTTGTTCATTGGTTATGAAATAGGCTCCAAAAGAGAGGGTGAGAGTGACTATATTATATTGTTTAAAGGATAGAAAAAAGCAATGTAAAGATATATTTTCTCAGCACATAATCCTTAAATTACATCATAGTTTGTGACATATATCTTGTTGAATATCTTACTCTCATCATATCTCAACATGATGATATTGTATTTGAACTAAAGATAACAAGGCACTTCACACATCTTTTGTTTAAAATATTTTTTTGTTTTTAATCATAAGGTGTTGTTTAAATTTAGATAAAACACACATAATTGTTATAAAAGTGCGTTGGTGTATCTAAGCGTTTATTCCTTTTGCTCCATAACACTCCATCAAAGTTGACATTATTGCTTTTATTCGATTGTTAAATCAAGTCTTCCTTATTTGAAATTTTTGATGTTATGTCACAATTTCAGATTTTGTCTTAATGTGTTTATTTTGCATTAAAACAATAAAATAATTTACTTGATCTAATATCTGTCACTAACATACAAAGTATTCTTTTGATACATATATAAAAGTGAAAAAGAATATGTGACAGAGTTTTTTTGTAACATGATCTATGTAAATATTTTTCTTCATTGTTTGGCACATGGATCAACAAAATCCTTGCACGTTTATGAAGTTAGTTTTGATAAAAATAAAGTGTTGTATGTTCGAAACTTATTATTTTGAGAAATTATAGAATTTTGATAAGAAAATCTATGTGAACTAATTAAATTGATGGTGAAATTAAATTACTTTTGGATTGGTTTGTTATGGGAACCTAACTTCCACTAATAGATAAATTATAGAAGTTGATAAATAGATCTTTTGATTAAAGATATATAATTTGATGGCATTATGGAAAATATTACTAAAACTACTATTACAGATGGAGGGCACGTTTTTAGAAAGTCACATTCAATTGATTTAGTGCAACCTGTTGAGATAAGCCCTAGCTTAAATATTGTTCAAAGAACTGTTTCACATCCTATATGTATACCAGGGAGGAAAAGTTCACCAATTGCCCTGGATAGAGAAAGGGTAAAAAGAGAATCAAAAGAACCAATATCACATCAAGCATGTGTTGATGCTGATACAGATACATTCTTTACTAATATGAATGTGGATAAGAAAATAGTAACAAATTCTGTACACATACAAAGTAGAAGATCTAGTCAACCGGTAATTTCTGAAACAGAAAATCGTAAAGATATTAGACTGGATAGGAGAGAATCAACTCCACTATTGATAAATAAAACTGTAAATAATAACAGAAGAGTATCAAGTCCAGTTCAAATACTTAGTTCACCTACACAATTGATTGATAATACAATGAGCAAATTAGCCCTAAATGATAACTATACTAAATCTAAATTAGTCTCAGGTAGGAGAAATTCAGCTTTCACACGAAGGTCATCTTTTAATAATAGAATGTTCTCAGATATATCCTCAGAAAGTTCTCTTTGTATAAAAAAAGGTTCCAATATATCTACAAATAACAGCAGTACAAATTCAGAAGCAAATCTAAACAAAACTATTATTACTTCACAAAGTAGTAGTAGAAAGGGTTCCGGGAGTGCATCGCCAGTTATTGCTAAGAAAATCTCTCAATATCAAACTGCATTGTTGGAAAGTTGGAATAGGAAAAGTTCTGGAAATATTGCTAAAGATATATTACAAAGACAGGAAAGTGTGGGAAGTAATAGAAGTCGAAAAGAAAGTTCAGACAGTGACGGAAGTCGAAGAGAAAGTTTGGGAAGCAATGGAAGTCGAAGAGAAAGTTCGGAGAGTAATGAAAGTCGGAGAGAAAGTTTGGGAAGTAATGCAAGTCGAAGAGAAAGTTCGGAGAGTAATGCAAGTCGAAAAGATAGTTTGGAAAGTAATGAGAGTCTTGGAATAAATTCAATTGAAGAGAGTACCAATTTAGATCATGAATCACCAAAGTTGCAACGATCTTCACGACGTACAGCTGTTATTGCAAGTAAGAAAAAATCTATCATTGCAAAGTTTGAAAAACTTTCTAGTGAGACCAGAGTCAAAAGACGCAAATCTACACCAATTAACAGGAAAAAATCATTATCGAACTTTACTTATCCTCTGGATAAAGAAACTGATAAAACTTTAAAATTAAATGAAAAGGAAAAGATTATGACAAAAAGACGTTTTTCTGTCGGACACTCAATCAACGAGTTGCAAAATATTGATTCAGAGTTATCAGAAACTACAAAGACAACAACAAAAAGACGTTTTTCTGTCGGACACTCAATCAACATGTTGCAAGATATTGATTCAGAGTTATCAGAAACTACAAAGACAACACCAAAAAGACGTTTTTCTGTTGGACACTCAGTCAATACATTATTTCCTAAGTTAATAGAAAATACAACGATAACTCCAAACAGGCGATTCTCTGTTGGACAGTCAATTATGTTACAACAAAAAAACAAGTCACCTGACATAACCAATGTAATGAAATCAGATGAACTTCTTAGTCAGGGCAAAGATAAGATTTCTATCAAAAGTTCTGAACAGAAACCACCTAAAAAGGATTCTGGAAATTATGATGATGAGACTTTGTTTTCTGGTCAACTTAGCAGTTCAGAAAATATTGAGAAAGATTATTTTGATGATTGCTACAATTCTTCTGATGCAGTAACAAACATTCAACTAACTAACGACAACACTTCAAATGAGATTATTTCTTCTCTTAGCATTACTGCAAGCTCTGATGCTGTTTCAAACCAACTTGTAGCATCTGAAAAACCCGCTTCTGATTCTAATTCTGATACAGACCAATCATATAACTCAAATGATTCAAGCATTTCAGACTCTAGTTATGATACAAGCCGCAAAGTGTCAGTAATTGAGCGTCCACTAAGTATTGCTGATGTTAAAAAGCTAACTCAATTGAAGTCATACAATACAATGCTTCCTTCCAGTCCCAGAAAGATTGATGAGGAATCTGGGATTTTTGTTGATCTGGAAAATGGAAGCTTACCTTTAAAATTTGAAACAGAGCATAGCCAATCAGTTTTAAGAAAACAAAATGCACATGCTAATGATAAGAACCAGCAAGTTGAAAGCAGAAAGAGTTCTGACATTGATGATAGTAATTATTTCCCTGAGTTGAATTCTCTCCACCATATTCATAAAGAAAGTTTGCAAATTCCAAATTTTAATTCCAATGTAAAATCGCTAAGTGACTTAGAATATGGTGAGTTAATAGGGATTACTGATAGGACTTATTCTTTTAACTCAGAGGATAGTTCGCCACCTGATCCCAGTCCAAGTAGAACGGTATCATTTAATGAAGAAAACATGCCCAAGGAAAAACCACGTCGAAAGTTTGGAACTGCCAGTATCGTATCATTAGATGAGTTACCAAAAAGAAGAATGTCTCGTGTTGTTGACTGGTTTAACATGAATGAAAGAGAAGAAGATGACATGGCAAACAGTTATGAATCTTATTACATACCAGAAGGGGTCAGTCGGAAAATGTCTATGTATGGACAGTTTTTAACATTTGATGATATTGAAGCTGATGAAATGGAAGTAGTTGCAGATAAAGTAACAAGAGATATTATAGCCGAAAGCCATGGTACTTTATCATCATGTAGTGAATTAGCACCCTACCGACCGAAAACTGATATTGGCAGTCAGCGGTCATTTGATAAGTTGCGTATTGATGAAGAAACACAGAGTGATGAGGATAATCGATCAAGATCTTCTACGTTTTCTGATAATTATTCTGTTTCTGCGGATGAAAGCTCTTCTGATGAGTCAACTCATACAGTTCAGGATTGTACTGCTGGTAATGATGTGAAAGAAAATGTGGGTAATGATGCTGGTAATGAAGATGATGATGGTGCAACTGAAATTGGAGAAGATGTTTTGGAAGATGAAGAAGAATGCGATGGGAAAAGAAAAAATTCATCAAGTAAATTTTTTTTTATGTTAATTAATCTTTATAGTTTCAATTAGCTTAGATTTAAACCACTATTTCTTTGTTTTTGGATATGTCTATCTGTTCAATCTTTACTCCAATGTTATGAAATCTAAATTAATTTCTTTAATTTTTAATCCGAATAATTTTATAAACATCTTGCATTCTAATAAGAAACAAAAATAAAATTTACGAAGAAACCATTCCATTGCAAGCTCGTTAACATAGCACCCTGCTGTACAGTTTCATTTTTCATGAATTTGGTTTTCAATCTGATTTTATATGACATTTTGAGATGGTCCCTTAATTAGACAGTGTTCGAAGTAAGAACAAATAATTCCTGTGGAGGAGTGATTTGGAAAGTCCAAGCAATGCTCAAAAATCTCTTCTCTATAATGACAGTGATTATTTGCTCTTATTTTGAATACTGTTTAGATCTATTTTAATCTTGCTAATTCTGATTGGATTGTATTATACATAAACCAATTGAAAATTATGATCCACTTAGTTCCAGGACTAATTATTTCAATATTATCTATGAGTTTACATAATAATTAAAGTTCTTTAATTAAAAGTTTTCATAGTAAGCTTACTTACTATATTTAAGTATTTGTGTTAGTTACTATTCAGCAGAGATTTGTATTAAACTGAATCACTTGAACATGGCTTCCGTTACCTAATTTTAAATCATTTGTTTGATTTCATTTGTTCATATTTTGATTTGAATCTAAAATTTGATACTTAAAAATAAAAATTAGTATTTGGAATATTGGTCTATTCAAAATTGGTTTAAAAATGAAAACAGAAAATAGAATTTCAACAAGAGGAAGAAGCAAATTGTAAAATCACTCACTGCTCAAAATAAGAACAAATAATCACTGTGGAGGAGTGAATTTTGAGCATATCTTCTGGCTTTGTAGCCTGAAGTTGTGCTAAAAACATACTTCTCTATAGTGATTATTTTCACTTACTCAGAGCACTTTTTACTCGGTTCTCTTCTCTATATACTTTATTTCACTACCCTTCCTATTCCACCTCTCAAAATAAAGTAGATGTTTCTTAGTAAAATTTTTGTTCTTTGTAGTATTTGTCATAGTATCAAATATGTTGCGTACTTTGATATGCACATAGAAACTTAAGCTGTCATTTCAATAAGCACCCTTCAAATAAGCTACACCTTCCTAACAAGCAATGACGTAATAAGTACTTATTTAAGCAAATATGGTAGATTAATGTGTTCCCTGACACAGCGGTCCAAATAAAAGTAAATAATCACTGTGGAGGAGTGATTTTTGAGCATAGCTTCAGGCTGTATAGTAATAATATATTAGGAATGCCTAATCAACATCAAGAAAATATCATCTTGTTGTCTCTGAAACATTATCATTGAAGGCCAATGTACAATACTTTATTAGCACGTTTCGATACTTTATTAGCAAGTTTCCATATTTTATAGGTATATAGGGTAATATATCAATTTCAAATTTGTTTTCTCAGATATTAGTTATTTGAACTCCTGAACCATTTCCATGATTTGTGTAACTGAATAACATTGTCATGAAGTCAACATGAGTCATTGACATGGACATTAATAATTTGCAGGTCAATGATCTTATAAATTGGTTCCTGGTACGAAAGTAACCAATTAACTGCTACAATGATGGACCATAGATACTATTATACTTATTTCGTCATCCGCCTAAATGATACAAATATTGATTTTATTTTGTGTACTTTATTGAAATAAGAGAAGATTTAAAAAGAGTACTCATCGTGAGAAGAGAACCTGATATGTTTTGCGAACGTTACTATAAAGCCTGAAGCAATGCTTAAAAATCCCTCTTTCACAGTGATTATTTCCTCTTATTTCAAGCACTGCATATTGATCATTATGAGGACTGATTATATGATAAGATCATGGTGAAATAATATGCAGATAGTTTTTAAAAAATCAAAGCACTCTTCTTTGGTTCCCATGGAGATTAAAAAACAAACTTCCTGATAAAAAAATTCTAATTATCTCATATTATTGTAGTAATATATTTTTTCCTTGTATTTCCTGACAGTTCAATCTGCACAATTGTTAAAAAGGTTGTTGAGTGTTTGGCAACAAACATCAATGATAGCTTTTTTAAAGTATTTGTTATCATTAGGGAGATTTCTCATTATTATACTTCTTTAACTAAACAAAGTTTGAACCAGAGGTATATGACTGTGTATCATTCTGTATCCATTTTCCTAATATACACCATAGCTGTCAGTAATCCAGCCAAAATCTGGAGACAAGATCAACCGGAACACTGGATGCATTTCAACTGTAGGTCTTATCAGCAATGCATACCCTTCTCTAGCTAATGCTGATCTGTCTAATTTGATGATGGAAGTGCTCACTTGTGGTGAAGTGGAATGGAAAAATTCAAGATGTGCAAAAAACAAAAAATAGCTCCTTTGGAGCCATGCAATCAATACCTTAAAGGAAAAATGTTTGACGAACACATTTTTTGGCAGACAAAGTTTTTGACAATTAGAGTTAAATTTTCGGCGATTTTTTCTAGTGATTTTCACAAATTTTGGCTATTCAGTCCAACTGATTTTAGCAGTTTTTGGCAATTTTGTCCTTCAATTTTCCCATTTTTCAGCAAATTTGTCCATTAATCTATTAAAAATTAGCCATAAATACAGATAATGTATTTTTCTAAAAGTCATTTAATGAGAGTGGCAATTCATTTTTTTACTTGAAAACTGCTTGCACAACAAGATGTTCTGCAGACAAAATTGCTGAAAGTTCTTATAATTTGGTGAGTTTTGTCTTCCAAACATTTTTTCCTTTAAAGTATTATATACATTCCTATTTATTTGTTTTTACGTGAAATTATTAACTTTTCAGTGATTGATATAAGAGTAAATAATCACTGTGGAGGGGTGATTTTTTAGTTTACAAAGTCTGAAGCTATGCTCAAAAATCCCTCCTCCACAGTGTTTATGTACTCTTATTTAGATTGCTGCTATTAATTGCCATTTTATGTATGTTTAAGCATAAAAGAGACATAATTGAAATTGTTTTGAGTATACTCGTGACTGAAATATCACCACTGGAATTTTGAAACAATTTATTCCAGTAATTGAACAAGAAGACTTTAATTAAAGTTGATTACGCTATGACAATGGTCATTAACAAATCTATTTATAAGTAGTTATACCACTACTTACATACCATTTGTAAACCATTGTTTTCGGATTACACAATGACAATGGTTGTTAATAAATTGATTAATTTTCATTTATGCTACGAGTCACATCCCACCCGCAAACTATTGTTTTTGGATGAAAAATGTCAATTCTTTTCTAGGAATCTATACAACTACGTTTAGTTGTTGTAGTTTAGTTGAATAAGATTTATTATTTTTCTTTCTTTCATCGATGATTCTTTTTGCTGATGCAACTGAAGAAGTTATTTTACTCTTAACAACAACAGTCAAACTACTATAAAAGAGTAAGAAAACTCTACCGTAATCTTCATATCTATGTTCACATAACAAGGTCATTTACCTATCTCTAAGGTTTAGTTATTTGAGTTTATCCTTATTGTATGTTTGTCTGAGATAATATTAAAAAGAGGATGGAGACTAACCTATTAAGTAGATCATTGTTTTATTGCCATAATATTATTAGTTCCTGTTATGCAATACCTTTCAATTGTCAATTATTGTTATCTAAGAAAACATGTCATTCTTTTATGCTAGTCTCCCTTACATTTTGGTGTCTAGGGGGCTGTCTCTGTAAACTTGCTTTATATTTCTGAATAATCAATACTTTTGTTTTTATGCACAGTTGTATGACATTTTATCTTGAGTGGTTAAAGTATTTTGAACTGTTTAACATTATTTTATGCATGAACTTTTCTTAGCGGTGTGTGTTCCCTTTTCTATTCAATAAACTTACTTTCACAATGACCCTAATGGTTATTAAAAACATACTTTATTTGAAATTAACTTCTGTAAATACGTGATTTTAAATATTTTCAACTTATGAGAAAATTTGAAGGAGCTATTATATTGTTATTTTGGTTTTGTATAGGTTTTGAAATTGATGGTGTTATCTTTGAAAGGAAAACACATCCTGATGAAAGAAGATCTACAACTTTCTCGACTATGGTAGGTTTTATGTACTCACTATGAGTCCTCTTTCTATTGTTCATTGTAATTATTTAGTGTGGCATTATATGCAACAATATCAACACAAAAATGTCTTTAAGATGGATTTCCACTATGTAAAACTGTGTGTGACATCGATTTCTACCTTGCCATTGATTGCTTTCTGTATAATAAAGTAACAATCTATTCAAAGTAGTATTTAATCAATTTCAGCTTCTTTAAACGCACCAAAATAGTATTTGTCGGTGCATGAGATGTTCCCTTTGAAACATAATCTTAACCATTTTGCACAATTTATTTGAAACACTAATTTTAAAATCAACTAAAACCTGTCAACTGTGATGAAATCTGAAATTTAATTCCCTTGAAACCAAAAGAAATCTTTCTTGCATGTATGAATAACCTTTCTTTAAATAAAATTCTTTATTAATTTTAAAACTAATTAAAAACTTATTTTAAATTGCACACAAACTTCACATGAATTATTCGAATTTCCAAATAAAATCTTATTCTTTTCTGACATTTGAATTGAGAGTGATGATGTAGATTGGTATCAAAATAAATAGAATCAAAAAATATTAAATATATATTCTGAATATCTCAATAAAGAGAAACAGCTGTGGGTGTCCAGATAAGGTTGTTTTACAATGTCTCCCACCATGATTATTGACAACAAAGAAATTATAAAAAATTTCTACAGGAAAAAACTGCTAGCCACTACTACGGAGGAAAGGTTTTCAGAATATGGCTGAATATGTTCTAAAAAATCTCTCCTCAACAGTGATGACCGGCAGTTATTTCAAATTCTGCACTAGTATTAATTTATGCGGCTTTCAGAAGAACTTAATGCAGCATAGTATATTGAATAGTATATTCTATGGTAATAGACTTTTAACTGTATTAGGATTTGAAGGTTAAGCAACATAAGTAAAACTAGTCTTATCTTGGATATCACAAATATAATTATAGTATAATTTATAATCAATATTGATGTTTTTTTCAGGATTAGATTAAACATAATGTTGTTAAAAATATTCACTATGTTTGCTTATTTGTTTTTTAAGGCACAGTTTGAAACATTACCAAATACGTTCTCTTATATCTTCGTATTTGGACTGTGTATTTCCATCAGGTTTTGTTTTTTTAAGATTGCAAGTGTATGACTTAAGTTTAAGCCCTAAAATGTTTTTTATGTCTATTGAAAATGTTCTTGTTGAATTATGTAAACTAGCCTTTATGTTCTTCTCCTCTTGATACATTTTGTAACTTAGCCTAATAACGTTCCTAATTCGAACATAAACTCGAACATAATATTTGATAATATAAAAGTTATTCTAAGTTAATCTGTTGTGACATATACAAGCTACTGTGCACTGAGTTTGAAGCCTTGTAATCTAACGATATTCTTAATTTTTTCTAGATGATTTTAAGCCTTACGTTCTCAAAAGCATTGTTCTTATAAAAAAAATGTATATGGCAATCAATACACAGTCTGGTCTAAAAACAGAGATATACAGGATCGTATTCACTGGTGTTTCAATAAAATAAGTGTTAAATAAGTGTTAATAGTGTAAATAAGTGTTGATAGTGTTTACAAATAAGTGTTTATACTGTAAATAAGTGTTGACAGTGTTTACAAATAAATTATGAGTAACATACAGCTTTCAGAGATTCTCTACCCATTTTTACTTTAAGTATGAAACCGGAAGCTCAAAATTACTCCTCCACAGTAATTATCTGTTCTCTCCATTGAATGAATTATCTAAGATTATGTGAGATCATAAATAAGTTAAATTTATTTTTAGTATTTCCAAAATACTCTTGCAAGTAAATATTGCTAATACCGAAAAATAACATGGAAGTGTTTTTTTATTTCTGCATTAAATTAAACCATGCCTGATAACTAACAAGGTAATCATTGGTAAATTTAGAATCTATTGTTTTTACAATTGTTTGCATTACAAAACATATGACCTTTTCTTAACCGATATCCTGCCTTGCTGTTTACTTTTTTAATGAAAGAGACTTTAAATAAACAATTAATTACATATAAAGTTAAAAACGTTGTGTTTTTCTTAGGAAGTATTATGATGTAGATCACGAAAAAAGGTTTTCTTCTATTACTGTATTCTAAACATTCACCCTATGTGAAATAAAAATAAACATTTATGATATGAATGGCTGATATGAAATGGTAACTTTCTTTTATTTGCAAGCAAGGAAGGTCTAGTTAGACAGCATTATTTATTCTGTATTTTCTCTGTTTCCAGTATTCGAAATAAGAGCAAATAATCACTGGGAAGGAGATATTTTTTAGTGTGGTTTCAGGCTACAAAGCTTCAAACTATGGTCAATAATCTGTCATCCACAGTGATTATTTACTTTTATTTAGAACACTGGTTTCCTATTTTCATATTGATTTTCTTTATTTGGATTATTTCTGACATACAGTTGATGTTTTATTCATACAAATATACGTAATGCAATCCATGTTTATAACAAATATACGTAATGCAATCCTTGTTTGTAATATACCCCATCTAAACTTGTCTTACTAATGTCAAAAAGACTTAGTTTTGACATCTCACATGCACTTGAAAGTTGTGTATTACATACTATTCCAATTTCTTAAAGTTACCAAAATTGTAAAACATTTTACTATCAAGCGAAGGGGGTGGCAATGTCAATACTCTGGTCGAAATTAAATCAAAGAATCACTATGGAGAAGTGATTTTTAAATATAGCTTCAGGCTAAAAAGGCTGAAGCTATGCTAAAACAATCTCTCCTTCTCAGAAATTGTTTACTCTTCAATCACTGATACTTATGATTGACATGTTTCTATGAAAATTATGAACAGGTTAAAGGTCACATTTTTGTTACCATAATGCCTTATTACAATGTTATTTCAAAGATATATTACTTCTGAGAATCTTCAACTCTGCCAGCCCATAATGTCGGAACAACGTTGAAACAACAAATAATGTTGTTTTAATGTTGTTTCAATGATGTTCTGATGTGTGCCCACTGGGTATAAGTGCACTGGGTTAACCAATCAATTCATCAAACTGAACTAGGCTCTTCAGAGAAATACTACATTGTTAAGTAATAATCTATTATATATTGTGAACATCCCTCTCAGAAATTGTGATCTTCATTCTCTCAAAATACTTTATTGAACACAGTTACCGATTTGATAACAAGAATGTGGAAATTATATCAATTGTATTGTATAGAAAACTAAAAATAATGATAAAGTCCTAACTTTATAAAATGTGCATGATTTATATAATGCAACAGCACAAAGTAAAATAAAATTTCTATTAATACAAATTTAAAATAACTGCCAATCATCACTGGAGGAGCGATTTTCAGCTAAAATTTGGTATCAGCTTTCTATGCAATATTATAAGACCGGTAGCCAATTTTTTTTTCAATTTTATCAACTTGGAACTGAGTATTAGCAAAAAAGAGATTTTAACATAAATATTATACGAGACTATGAGACTTTGACCATGAGTATTTTTTGCCAACCATTTTGTATTTTAGGGAATTTTTTTTTTAAATAAATTTTAGAATTATTGGAATTGAAGTCTCCATTTTGATTTTGAGAAACTTTATCTTCTTTTTCTTTTAAAAAAAATATATATATATTTATATATATATATATGACGTGAAAGTTAAAAAGCAATTAGGGATCATAAAATGTTATTATACTTTCATGTTAAGTAATTTTATTTTGTGAATTAGAAATTCTTCATTTACCTGTGTTATTTAGCATGGACAATGATTGATATAAGAGCAAATAATCACTGTGAAGGAATGATTTTTGAGCATAGCTTGAAGCAAAGCACCGAGAACCCTCCTCCACAGTGATTATTTGCTCTTATTTTAAACACTAATGGAGAAACTACTCACTTGTAAGGTAGTTGACTTTCTTCACAATTTATAATGGCTTCTTATTTTTTTAATTTTAGTTTGGTTATTTCAATTTTTGTCTGTATAATTTCATATCAAAAGAATATAGTTTAGAAAAGTGGAAGGAAATTGTGTAAGTATTTTTTATCGCTTCTTACTCTTTGAGCCACACACTCTAAACTGTGCCGTTATTTTTCATAGGGAGCCATGTGTGAAAATTAATAGCACTTATTTATTTTCGCACTTTCACAATAATGCACACATAATTGCTTGCGCATATTAAAAAAAAATCACTTTGTGCAAATAGTATGAGTAAGGAGTAAGGTATTATACATAAAATAATAACTGATAAAAATATTGATCATATCTCTATTTCTCTATTTAAACCTATTAGAGAAAATGACAGTTTAAATTCACTGATTTAGATAACGATTTTGGTGCAATTTTGTACATTTCACATCACATGCTTTTATAAATGAGAAAGAACAAGTACTATGAAGGCGTGTCCTCCACAGTGTTTGTTTTATCTTAATTTGAGCGGCTCTTACATCAATCCATTAAGTGTCTGTAGGATAATCAATTAATCCACAAGTTTGGATGGGCTATTGCTATCACTTTGTGGCGGTGGCCCATTCTTCTCAATAGACCATGTTTCCAAAGTGCTAGCATTCTAAAATTGGGTACCAGCATTTGTGGCGATATTCTAGAAGGGTTCTTCAAAAATGTTTTGATTTTGTCTACTCGGTCTCGAGTTTTGTGCAAAAATGATCCAAATTGCATTTTAGGGCCGATGGACTGAAAAGGCATGGTACCGTCCTGAAATTTGTTTATGGCATTCTAGGAAATATTACGACACCGTTATAAAACAATTATTATTTATATATTAAATTATAACTAAATTATATATATATATGCTGTGATGTATAATGTGTGTATCCAATTCCTATCCAGCACAATAATAATATATTTTATAAAGCTCTAATTAAATTATATTATTATTTAGTTCATACATAATGTTATGAAGTATATATAATGTGTGCATCCGATTTATATCCACTGTGAAGGAATAACTTTTAAGCATAACTTTGGGCTATGATATAAAATTTCACTGCTCTCCTCCACAGTGATTTGATGTAATTATATCTTGATAAAGGTGTTCTTATTGTTTATTTGACCTGAAACTTTATCAACGTAATAAGGACATAAAATCCTAATGCCATGTATAATTTGGGTGTTTATCCTGCATATGAAATTCCACAGTGACCTGACATAATTTTACCTTAAAAAAGAGGTTCCAATTGTTTATTTAAACTGAAACTTTACTATCTTAATAAATACATTATTTCAAAGACTGACATTATTATAATGTGTTTATGTAAATCACATTTATGTGCTTAGGTTTAACTTCCACTTGGTGGGCTACTATTAATACCATACCTTTGATGTTTCAGTGCTAGCTTAGGATTAACACGAAAACAAATCTATATGTTTGAAAAACCGAAACATTCGATGTTTGACGATTCAATCACAGATCAAGTAATCAAAACTGCTGCAAAAACATTGAGTATGTATTTTAACTTTCATATCTAATTTTCTACCAAAAGCAGTGTTCGAAATAAGAGCAAATAATCACTGTGAAGGAGGGATTATTGAGCGTTGCTTCAGGCTTTCTAGTCTGATGCTGTGCTCATCACTCCTCAACAGTGATTATTTGCTCTTATTTTGAAAACCGATATAGAACACAAACTTTTCATTCTATACCATTTTGTTTGTTATCATAATAAAATCCCCAATTACTATTTAAATTTTTGGCCCAGTTGTTCGAAAGCTGATGAGTTTAATCCTCGATTAAATTGTCTTTTCACGATATTTGATTGGTAGAAAGTAGGTTTAATCCTAGATTAGCGTTAATCGGCTTTCGAACAACTGGGCCCTGGTGCTTAAAATTATTAATGTATTATCGAAGTTTGCGTGTTTTTTTTTTACACCTATATGCTGAAGTATGAGTTTGTTATTTCATTTAACATTTTTAATTTGTCACAAGGCTTAAAGTAGCTGCTTCTCATGCCGTATAATGAAATTAACATTTTGTGACGACACCAAAGTTTTACAGTATTAAATAACTTCAGCCTCTCCACAAGGTAGTGTAGTGCATGGTTTGAAAATCTATGCATGCCTTTCGTAACTTACACCGTATAATTTTTGAACCAAAAAATAATTTCCTCGGTTTCAATAATTTTATTTTTTACAGATATAAACTTCAATTTATTCTTACAAAAATTTGGAAACAGTTACTTTGAATGGTGTTGTTCAAAGTATGGTGATCTATTAAAATCAATTGCAACTAATCTCGCTGACTTCATAAACAACATGGATGATATCCGACGTCATATACATAAAATTGAAAAAATTGCAGACGATTATCCTCCATCAATTTATGCTTTGCTAGATAGACAAGGCACATTATTGATGTATTACCATTCATACCGGGATCAAAAATATCTTGAATATTTTCTGATTGGTTTTATAAAATCTGTTGCATGGGTGTTATATGGATTGCGCAGTCGTGTAAGCTTGCAACAGCAAAGAAAAAACTGTGAAGATTTCTCTGTTATCTCTATTAAAGCTATTAATTCGTTAGTTAAAAAACCTTCTGTATCTAAACTTCAAATTTCATCCCGTTGTAAGGATTTAGTCATTGAGCCGTATTTAATGGATAGCATGTTCCCGTTCCACATGATTATAAATGAAAAATTAGAAATATGTCAATTAGGAAAGTCTTTAAATCGTCTACTTGAAAGTTATATACCTGAGCGAGGTTTATCTGTACATTCATATTTTAAAGTTGAAAAACCAGTTATAGAAGATTTTAATTATTCAGCAATACTAAACAATTTAAACACTGCATTTATTCTGTGTAGTCATAAAGGTCTGTTTAAAGAAACATTCGTCAATGGGCTCGTGTTAAAAGGACAGATGTCATTTCTAGAAAGCTCAAAGTGCTTATGGTTTATTGGTTCTCCTAAAGTTGACTTTATTAACCAGTTAAATGGTGATAGTAATTTATATCTAAGTGACATTCCCTTACATGATGCAACCCGTGAAGTACTATTAGTAAGCGAGCAAACACATGAGCAGGATACTTTAAAATCACAATTACAAATACTGACTAACCGATTAAAAGAGACATCAAAAGAACTTGCATTAGGTAAAATTAATACCGAAAATATATTGGATGAAATATTTCCAAAAGACGTAGCAGAACGTTTAATGAGAGATTTACCAGTTCCTGCAGTTACAGCAGAAGAAGTTTCTATACTGTTTACAGATATTGTTGGCTTTACTGCTATTTGTGGACAATGTGATCCAGAAGATGTAACAGTCATGCTGAATAATTTATACCTTGAATTTGATTTCCTTTGTGAAAAGTTTGATTTGTACAAGGTATTTTGAAATTATAGCGGACGACGAAGATAATGTAAATAAAAAAGGACACATTCATGTAAACAAATTCATGTTATTTATTAGTAAGCTTTTGCTCGCCTCAAGCGATATTTATAATATTTTTAACTCGAGCAAAACTATAAAAGTTCAGTGTGGTCATGCTTGCTTGAATGTGTCGTTTTTTATTTACAACCTTGTACGAGGTAAATCTACTATTGTATTTTAGATCCTTAGGGTTTTAGAAATCCATAGCCCTAATTCAAAATGGCTTCTATACAACCAGTTATAAGCAGAACGGAGTACAATAAACTACAACTCTCATTTATTATTCAGTTGTTTATTTAAAACATACGAATTCTGTGAATGCCTCAGTATGTTTCATGCTAAGGCATCCTGATATGTGTGACATTTCTTTAACGGCACATTTCAACAAGTCAGGATCTAGTACTGCATAGACTACCGATTACATTCCTAGATACATACGTAAACAGACTGTAATAGCTTATATGTCATATGTGACAACATACAGTCCTTATCATAAAAGACAACACGCAGTCTTTACACAATCCTTTTATGGCTATGTACAGTCTTTATATGGCAATGTACAGTATGAAGGTATCCATGGGCAATACTCACTACTCTTTTATGCTGTGTATTCTATTCCAGACTAGTTTTGTGCTTTTCAATTTAGCATGACATATGTTTGTAACTATATAAATCTGATATAAATACAGTTTCTGTGTTCAGAATATTATCTTCAAATCTAAATGTATTGATGAGATTTATCCAAAGTGTGCAATGGTCGAGATAAGAGCAAATAATCACTGTGGAGGTGTGATATTTAAGCATCCCTCCTTCACACTGATTATTTACTCTTATGTTGAGTAATGATTTCCTTATTCTAAAGGTTGAGACAATTGGTGATGCATATATGGTAGTTGGTGGACTACACCGGAAAGAGAATGATCATGGCCGCTACATCACAGCTATGGGTGTAGATATGATTGCACACGCAAAAAATATCAAAACACCGGCGGGAGATGATATTAAGGTATGAGTTCACCTACAAAGGAGACTATTGAGTCTATAATCTCACATCTGATTCGTTTTCTCTCCAAAGAAACGAACCAATTGCAAGTCATGGTGCCTCATCTCAACTCATCTGTTTATTGGCTGTTTATTTGCATATTACTTCCATTATAGTTCCCGCATCCTTTATTTTTGCGCCTTTTGATTTCTGCCTTAAATTTTCGCGCATCTACTCATAATGTTTCACGACTCTTTTAATATCCGCGCATCTATATGAAAGTATACTTTTTCAATAACTGGCTGATTATTATTATTATTATTTGTCTGAATCAAAAGATGATAAACAAGCGAAACAGGGAAAACAACAAATCTCTAGTGAAAGAAAGGACTTCAATTATGAAACAAAATGATGATAAATGTTTAGAAAACTATTACATATAGAACAATAGCAAATTCCAAAGATAATTCAGATGATGACAGTGATTACGGACCAAAGGGGGTAGGAAGAAGAGTGGTTCTATAAAACTACAGATTGATCATTATTTGTAAGATTAGAAACTTAATAAAAACTTTGTTTTTCTCTTCAAAAGAGTTTTCGGAATTTCGTGATAATAAAAGAGGCGCCAAAATTTATGGGAGTAAGGTATTTAAATAATGTCTGATGCTGATAATAAAATACTATTCATTTTTAAGAAATACGGTTTTATATTGTTTAGATTCGGGTTGGTATACATTCAGGTTCAGTAGTGGCTGGTGTAGTTGGGACACGAATGCCAAGATATTGTTTATTTGGTAATAATGTTGCATTTGCTAATAAAATGGAATCAACAAGTGATACATGTAAAGTTCACATAAGTCCTGCTACCTACCTGTAAGTTTTGAATATTTACTTCGCCGGTGAGTAAAAACTCCCCAGTGCAGAACGCACCGCAGATTTAGAACACGTTTTTGCCCACTGTGAAGTACTTTGGGACCTGGATAACTTGTTATACGGGCAGAAATTATTTAGTAAAGTGGATCAGCAAAGGTTCCTTACAATCTTTTGGTACCAGTTCAGCATAAAAGAAACATTTAAAATAACTTGATTTTTGTCTGAAAACTAACCTTAAGGGCACTAGAAAGATCGCATACAGCAATTATTATTTTTGTGAACGTTTTAATAATTGTTAGCCCACCAAACAAAGTTTGATGGGCTATTGCTATCACTTGGCGGCCAGGGATTTTTTCGAGAATTTGAATTCTATGAGGTTTTCACCACATTCACCTAAATAACATGCTAAAATGATAACGGAGAAGTGGAGACTTTTTTGACATTTTAATTTGCTATGAAACTTTGACCATGAACCTTTTTTGGCAGACATCTTGTTTTATTTTGGGGAAGCTCTCTCCTCAATCATTTATCATACTCTGCCTCGTTTTCAAGTAATACCATTTCTTTAAATATCGATAAAAACTTCCCGAATCCGTATTTCCTTTCAAGAATTTCATTGTTTCAATTATTGTGATAATTTTGAAAACTAATATTAGAACGTCTGAAAATGAAGTTAAATTTACGATTAAAGGTACCACCTTTTTTGGTCAAATTTTCAATTTCTATGTCAAATGGATAAGTGACACACACTGAACATACTCAGAAAATTTCA
>JAULBZ010001442.1:0-22200 GCA_032360805.1 Neoturris breviconis | reverse complement strand
CATTTAAAAACTACTTTTAACTTCGAGACTTTAAAACCAGCAAGCATATTTTTTATCGCTTCACAAAATTTAACTTCTGTAAATATAGTAAAATTAAGAGGTCAGGTAATGCTAGGGCAGCCTAATTAAATAAATATCGGAGCCCAGGCTATGCTAGGCCATAGGTAGGCCATATGACCTACGCCATGGCTAGTAGACCAGGTTTTCCTCCAACCCGAATCGAACGTTAATATTGCGTCAGAGTTGATTATTTTAACTCGACGCTCGTCTGAATGCCCATCATTTAGACATGTATTGCTGTATTTAGATGATTTCTGCCCCTCTTGACAAATGTTTGAGTGCATAGGTACTAACTGGAAACGATCAAGGTGACAAAAATTTATCGATTCGAAAAAACCCAAAATAAAGTAAACGACCCTATACTTCCTATAATTCAAACTCTCTATAATTCGAACGAATTTTTTGGTCCCGTGGGCGTTCGAATTATAGAGAGTTTACTGTATTTTCGCGCGTATCGTTTTTTGCGTAAATACTGTCCTAAATTTCGCGCAATAAGTAAACTTATGCGAATGAGCGAAATTTAGTACGCGCGAAAACTAGTGCGAATGAGGTTTGTCCCGGAACTGTTCGGAAATGCGGAATTTATTATTGCAAATTGGCGGCGATAAACTCTCTGGAATAACAAAGGAAGAAAAATATGAAACAAAGTTAATGTGCAGTACATATTTCCATCCGCCATTAACAACATGTAGTTTAATCTAGATCGCAGATAAAATAACTTTTGAATGAATGGCTTATACATTTTAGAACTTTGCTTTTGAAAAAAAAATTGGTAACTAGGGATAATTTTCCTTTAATTTTCCTTTATCCTAATTAATGACGTCATCAAAAAAATAATTGTACTAAAATGTTAATTATATGTTGATTTGATCTAACTTACTGGAAAGTTTCAACACTACCGCATGGTCATATCAAAAGAAAAGATATTCGCTCAGCTTTAAATTCGAGCGCTTCCAGGCTCTTTTTCGGCCAAAAATACCCACAATTGAGTAGTTTTTACATAAATACGACCTTGTATATTTTAAAACGCTCCTTTGTCGGGAACTTTTGGTTAAAATCTTTCTTTACTTTATGTTCTAAGTACCCAAATATTTTGTCTCAAAAACTTATTAGTTTTTAAAATGAGTTTACGGACTTTTCCGATTTTTTTGACAAAAAGATTTCGGAAGCTATTCGCGCAGATTACATTTCACTCAGCTTATATATCGCCCACCTTACGTCTGCGTACGCGAAATTTGATACAAGTACCTAGTTAAACAGTAGCTACATCTATAATTCTGATCCTATTTTAAAAAAATCTAGCTTTATTTGTTTTCATTTTTTTACTTACTTGTCATCAGTCCAGCTCTCGTATTTCGAAAAGGCGAGGAGTGCTGGTATCGAAGTTCGTATTTCATTGATCAAAATTCGGATACTAATTTGAGCATTTTGGGTAGATTAGATTTTTAAATATTAGGGTAAAGTATTTTTTATGGAGAATTATTTCTTTACACAGCGTTCAAGAACTACAATCATATGGAGGCTGCTAGAAACAACAGAATTTGTCGAGTTTTGTAAAAAGATCTAATATCCTAAACATCTAAAAAATCATGAAACTAATCACGCGTATGTAACATCAAGACAAACTCGAAAGATTAAAGAAAACTCGAAATGTTTTAGAAAAACTCGAAAATAAGCCGGTCAATGGTTCTTTAAGCTTACTTTATAAATATCTTAGGCATTCCCGACGTCATTTTAATAAGTTATGTTTTACTTGTGGTTTGTATTTTATGTTAAAATTCGCAAAAACATTTCAAAAATTCCGCATATGATTGTAGATAAAGTTTTGTCGTCCCCATACCTATTATCCTATTGTACACATTTATTATCCCCATATCTATTATGCTATTGTACACATTTATTATCCCCATATCTTTTATGCTATTTTGTGCATATATTTCAGTGTTCGAAATAAGAGGTAATAACTGTGGTTGAGGGATTATTGAACATTGCTTCAGGCTTCAACGATTATTTGCTCTTCGAACACTATATATTTTGTCTCTTTTCGTTAGAAATTAACGATTAAATATTTGAAAATTGACGAATTCGCTGAATTTCACACTTGCTAAACAGGCCATTTTGAGCAACTGCAGTTAGTACTCGCTAAAATTACTTATTGGCAAAATGTAAATAACTATTTCCCAGTGGACAAAAAATTCTTCAAAGTCAGCCGTAAAGACGCTAGAACAACGTCGAACGATGTCGTTCTAGCGTCTTTACGGCTGACTTTGAACACGTTTTGGCTACTGGGTTAGCATGACGGGATTTGGAGCACAGATTCAAAAAACATACTTTTATCACCTAAAAATTTCAATATTCTCGAATTTTGCGATTTTCATAAAATTCGAATTTTCAGGGAAACTTTTCGGTTTCGGAATCTATTCCTATCCTCCCTCCGCTCATGCAGCTTATCTAAAAAGTATGTCAAGAGGAGACGTTGCATGGGTATTTTCATAAATAATTATAGAAGACTCATTACCATAATATTTTTATATATAATTACTCTCTTATTTCATTTCTTTTTGTACAAATGTTAACCCACGGCTAGAAACTTTAGTAACACTAAATGTTTTACCACTCTTTTTCATTTTGTGGGCCTCTAATACGAAGTCTTGTCTTTTGTCTCCGTAATCTAATATAGCAAGTATGGCGTTTATCTGCTCGTCTGGATGAAATCCTATCATGTAGTAAAAGAACGCGTCACGCATAAAACGCATTCGTAAGTTAGAGTGAAGTTCCGTTTTACTGACTTTTTCCTCGCTATTTGGGACTCCTTGACTTTTACAATGTCGGCTTTGGCTATTGTTCGCTTGTCGTGAACTCTGATCACTGCTGCATTTAGATGCGTCCATATCGTTCGGATTCTTCTTACATTTGTATTCATTACTTGGTCTCCTATACCTGCATGGTGCTTGATGTGTTTCTGATGTAAGACCAGACTTATTGTGAGCCTCTTCATCACTGCTATTTGATTGTATGGCATCCCTCTTAGTGTGATCAGTATCAGCAATGTTATTTAATTTATATAGACGTAAATCTGAAAGTTCTGCATGAGCATTTTCCAATTGTTTTTCTAGTTGAACAATCTTTAACTGTCCATCTGCCAGTAGAGCTTCCTTTTTAAGTGCTTCTAACTTTACTTCGCTATTAGTTGTCAATTCCGTGTTTAGTTCTTTCTTTAATTCTATATTCTGATTACGAAGTTCTTGAATTTTCTGATCTCTCTTTGCGAGAAGCACGTTACTGTCATTTAAAGCTCGTTCTAATTCATTGATGGTAGACCTTAATAATGTGTTACTCATCTCAGACGTCCTGTCTAATTTCCAATCATCATTTACTGTTCTTATTTTTGACTTTTTGGATTTTGAAACAGTTACGTCATTAGGTGATTCCTTAGCAGGGGAATCAATTTCATCTTCAAAGAAATCGCTCTCAATATCTTGGAAGTACCCAGTTGTTTTCAAATGAAGTTTAGATTCGCAATTTGCAACGTTGATCTGGTTATCATCTTCTTCATCAATGTTTTCATAATCTGTTTCAAAATAGTCAGTATCAATGTCTTGAAACTTTACATTGTCATAAGTCACATGATAACTGTCTATATTGTTATCTGGTAAGTGTCTTGTAACTGAATCAGTGAAATCATGTAGAAAATCAGTTAAATCTGTTTCTTTTATATCATGTTCGTCACTTAAATCCGTTTCTTTAATGTTAATGCTATCGGTAAGGTCCGTTTCTTTGATATTATTGCTATCGGTAAGGTCCGTTTCTTTAATATTATTGCTATCGGTAAGGTCCGTTTCTTTGATATTATTGCTATTGGTGAAGTCAGTTTCTTTAATATTATTGCTATTGGTAAGGTCCGTTTCTTTAATATTATTGCTATCGGGAAGGTCCGTTTCTCTAATGTTATTGCTATTTATAAAGTCAGTTTCTTTGATATTATTATCAACCGTAAGATCCGTTTCTTTAATATCAACAACCGTGTTTTTTTCAAGAGCTTCAGAAATTCCATCATTATTGTATTCAGTAGTAAGATCTGTTTCCTTCGTATCATACAGATCACCATCTTGACTTAAAAACTTTGAAAATTCATCACATATATCACTGAATGATGCTTGACTTGAAACTTCGTCAGATGTATTGTATTCAGAGTTTATTTTACTCAGTAAATCACTGTCGTGGTCATCCCAACCTGTTAAGCAAGTTTCTTTCGTATATAAATGATCATCGTCGCCAGTAAGGTCCGTTTCTTTCGTATATAGATGATCATCGTCGCCAGTAAGGTCCGTTTCTTTAATATATTCTCCTGATGTTACTTCCATCATATTTTTAATCTAAACGACAAAAATAACAAAATAACTCTCCTCTTCTCGGCTTGAGAAAATAGTAGCTAACATCTTTTTGATGTGATAGCAACTCTCCATCAACGAGGTTGTAAAGGTTAGAGGATTTCAGTGCATTATATTACATTGCGTAGGAGAGTGCTGATTTTCTGATCTGTTCGATTGTCGAATACAGACATCTGATACCGAGAAAGATCAAATGAATATATTTGAGCATTGTTTTTTTCTGTATGATAAATATGAGACCAGTGTCCAGTCTTGGCGATCATTTTATGAAATCACAAATGAAAGGAATATGGGAAGTATGCTCATCGGATGTCTGTCAGTGCTCGCTAGGAAAAACAGTTTTCATTTAGACTTCGAACGTATTTGCAGAAACGATATACCAGAGTAAATTAAATTATTCTGAAACAGCAATTAGCCTGATTCACAGACCGCAGTTAATGCAGCAAGCTGGCGTAATAATTTATTAACGCAACAATACGTTAATGTTTGGTAATTCATGCATTAATGATCTAATAATCACTGACTCAACTCTTAATTGGGCTATCATAATTAATAATGGAACCACAAGTTTTATGAAAGACTAATTATGTACAGGCAAGCCTGTGTATAACTGCAGTACATCGCCTGTAAATTACCTGAGAACCGTTCCTTATCTCCACAGGGACACGCTAAAGCTCTGAAGGTTTCTGTTCTGGTTTGTTTTTTCGCGCCGTGTCTTCAGAGCTTCAGCGTACCGGCTGCCGAGAACTAACTTCTGAATATCATCAGGTAACCTGTATACTATGCTGTATAGGAATGTGTTTTGAGTATAGTTTTTAGCTTTGCATAAATTACTTTGCGTTAACGAATTCTGACGTCAGTGTACGTAAAAACTACAGAAGAAAACAGAGTACGTGAGATCTAGAAATGAACATAGTCCGTGTAAGAGGCTGCTAACAACAAACAACCTTTTTTTCTTACGCCATATAATAAAGAATCAAGACATAAATATTGGGTCTAATCGGCGAGTATCGGGCTATGAAATATTCGACGAGGTTATTAAACTTAATCGACGAGGTCTAACTTTGATGAGGTATAGAAAGGCAAAATCAGACCAAGTATAGGTACTCAAATATTTATATTAATCGAAATGTAAATCAGACTTTAACTTTCATTGATCATGAGTCATACGCGGTGATAAAATGTAAATCTTTAATAACTGAGACATGTGGTTGGGATAATAAAGATTCGTCAAACATGGCGGCTTGTATACGTTCAAGCGAATCATAAGCTAAACATAGCAGTATGAAACATGGATCCGAATCGTTGTATTTGTTGCCAATGGATACCAAACAAATTACTACTCAAGTTGATTTTTTGTTCAATATAGATTTTTTTAGATTTTTGTGGACCGCCCTCGAGATTTCACATAAGTCCGTGAACACAATATTTGTATTTTATAAGAACAACGTTTAGAAGAACATTAGGCTGAACATGCTAAGAACATTTCAGGCTGAAATTCTTAACGTTTTAAGAACAAGGGTAAATAATATGTATGGTTCTTATATTGGTTGGTTATGTTTTGAATGAGACTCACAGTTTTCGGTTGTATATTGTCTAAAGTTATTTTAAGTGTTCTAGTTAAGAAAATAATTAAGAACATATGATACTTAAAAAATAAGAACGAGGTTGACGAGAATTTGACGTGTTCTTATAAGAAACAACGTGTATGATCGATTCGAGCAAAGAGCGTAATCTTTCATCTGCACGGAGAAAAATAGATTTTTTATAAGAAATTATATCGTCGAATCAATGCCCAATCAACGCCCTCACCGTTCATAGTGTAACGCCATCAACGTTTATTGTGCCCTCATATAGTGGAAAGATTTTCTGAAACATCGAACTACAACCGACTCATCGAGCTGTTAAGAAGAAGAACCTATGTAAAGTAAATTAACCTACCATTTGCCATCTAAACATCTACTTTTTCTACATGAAAATTATTCTCAACGAACACATTAGTTGGTTTAAACATTTTTTATTTCTAACCAAGAATGTTTTCAAAGAATTAATCATAACATCTTTACTAATCGATTCAATGGAATAAAACCTCACACACACTGTGAACAGTTTAGCCAACATTTCATAGTTATGCTTAGGAAATCTAGGCTAAAAAAATTAAGAAATGATATACGAAATTAAGAGATATCACCTCCAAAAGTTTATTAGTCTAGCTTTAGACTCCGCTTTATCTTCCGATTTTCTTAGCTCGATTCCCCTGTAGGACGACTATTCTCTAGTCTAAAAGTTCGTCGATCGAACATCATTGATCGTCCGCCATTTTCAGTTGTTGAATGTTTTGTGCATTATTAGGTCTGGGCAAATAGTCTAATATGCGTAATTATGCAAATGATGTGTGTAGCCGCTGGGACATCCAAAACAAAAGTGGTTTAGATTTTAGATTTCAGAAATATTGTGGTCGAGATAAATAGTCTTTACTTAATCAGCTGGAATGAATACGTTTTCGCTTGTCTTGCAAGGTGCAAATGACATTATAAGTACCTTTTCAAGCGAGAACAGTATTCTCCAGTTGATCCGGTAGCGTTCCAGATTATGTAGTTAGGCACGGTCAGGGCTTTGAAATGGAATAAACTTTCTACTAGATCATTAAGTCGTAAATAATGATATATTGATGAATCATTAATATGATAAAACTTGTTGGAATACGTAATAATTTCGTGGACTCAGTTGTATTTTTCCGTAACTCGAAATTGAATGAGATTATAGCTTTTATGGTGAGATAATCCCCGAGTGAGATTTCTATATTCTTTGAAAATAACATCAGTTTTAGTTTAACTAGCTTAGCTAGAGTCAGGGTCTGGATGTTGTATTAGAGTGATTATAAAAGTTGCACAAACGTTTTTCATAGCTTCCTGCAATCGGGAGTTTCAGTGTCAACTCGTAATATTCGTAAAAGCTCCGCGAGTTGTATAGTTTGGACGTACACTATTGCCAACAGAATTGACAACATTGCGAGTTCAAATCTCACCATAATAGCATGTTACTTATAAGAAAGAATTTGTAGCTTTCCCTCGTAAAGCGCATGATAAAAATCCTGCATCATTTTACCTGATGCACAAAAAATATTCCGACGTCGTTACAAATGTCGGATAAAAATGTCGGTTGCCGCATGCCGATGCCAGGTTCCATGTTGGAAAAAGCTAATGGGCCACTAATTTGTTGTTGTACCTTTCCTAAAGCTATTTTATAACCCATTATCTGTCACAACTATGTCGACTTTTGTATATCGACTTTGTCAATCTTTTGTCTCACAAACTGTCATGGCTGGCAAAGGCAGAACGTTATAATTAATTTGAAGTTCCGATTCTTATTCAGTAGCTATTCATAAATTCATATTTTCATCTTGGGGTATTTATGCTAAGGGAGTACGATAGCATACCGTATACATATTTATATTTTATGTGTTTAAAGTATAGGGAGGGAGCAGTTAATTCTGTATAGAAAATCACTAATTAGATTTTTTATAGTCAATTAAACTTCAAACAGGATACAATCTTGTTTCCTTAACTAGAAAGATTTAATAGCTTATTTCTTAATGCAACATTCCTCATGTTAGGTATGCCAAATCCGTCTTGTCATGTGGGAAAAATCAAGGATTGGAATTTTATTGTCGAATTAAAAAACTTTTGCATATAATGGAAATTTGATTAAGTTCTCTATGTCGTAAATTCTCTGATTCTTGAAGTACTACCAATCCCACCCAAGCTTAGTTAAGCATCTCCTCCCTATGTAAAGCAGCCTACTAAATGTTTGTATTGTTACATTTCGCACCATTTTAATCGCTCAAATTTATCCTCCATAATTTATCCACAACGAGTGAGAGTGTCACCAATGTTTTGGCTACTGTATTTCCTCGTGCAGTATAAAATTGTTGGGTAATTAAAGAAAGTGATGGCAATTTAATTGCTTTTGCTATTAATTGATTCGATAATAATTTGTTACCAGCTTTGTCGCCTACGTAATAACCCAGTGGGAAAAACTTCAAAGTCAGCAGTAAAGACACTAGAACAACGCCGGGAAACCTTTTAATGTTAATGAAATTCACGAATGACCTATTCCACGTGAAAGAAACACCCATTTTTAATTGACCTTCACCTATTTCTCAGTGACAAAGAAATCCAGTTTGAAACAGTGACAATCTGAATTGCTTCATTTAGCTGATTACAAATAATCAATAACGATTGAGAGACTGGTAAACTATTATCGTAGTCGTATCGTTTACCTCGTTACTTTCTCCATCAACCGAATAAATGGCGCGGCACACAACCTTACATTCTAGATTCATTCATCCTTGTGCATATATGTGAAGCTAAGAGCGCTATCTTAAAAGAGATTTCACATTATGATAAGAAAAGCTCATCGAAACGATTATAATAACAACTAGTAACAGCTGCTAACGTATATTAACGTGCTTGTAACTTCCATAATAAACGTCAACATTTAGAGCGTGAGATACAGTGAGATGGACTTTTTTTAGTTTGCTATCACAAAATAAACAAAAAAATAATGAATTAAATGATTATACACCTAAGAGCGCGTTTTTCTTGCCGTACAGCGTGGTTACACTTACCTCTAGATATGTTTTAATCACATATATCATATCGCCATATGGTTCGTACGGTACAATTAGTTTCTTCTTATATTTCTCCATTCCTTTTGTCAAATACACAGTGCCTGAGAAGAGAAGATAACTAGTTATTTCAACCACATTGCAAGCGAATTATTAAATTAAATTAAAAGCCATCCGATGAGAGAATATACTCAAATACACTCGTAAAAAACATAACCTTACTCAAAACTAATGTAAATATTTCGTTATTCTGTTTATTCTCCGCAAGTAACTTTCATATAACTTACATAGGTCTGTTAATAAATTATTATTGGTCCTTTGGTGGTTATAATTTCATAACATGCTACGTTAAGATGAATGAATCAAATCAAGATGGCATCCAGTCAACAAAAACTTGTTCAAAGTCAGCAGTAAATACGCTAGAACAACGTCGAAATCAAAAACATAACAAACCGTTTCTATACAGCTCTTCTAGCTCTCGATGCATCTAACACTTCTTGTTGTGAACTAACACTTCAACTAACGATTTACGAAAGTAATTATCCTATATGATAAGCGTGCAAGAAGAGGCGGTAAGAAAAACACTCTCCACCGTTGTATTCACAGGAAATGCCGATTTGTAGGGAGGAGGGATTAGAAGGAAATCATAACTTATAGCAGGAAATTAATATATCCCATGAATTTATCAAGGACAAATAGAATCCCTTTAGGAAATACATGTGAAAGTTACCGTTCAGTTAGCGAAATAGTACAGATTTAAGGACGACGTAAATGCTATCGAATTTGTTCGTCACACCATATATTTATAAATTAATCTTGACAAAGTAAAGAATTATGTAAAGGATATATTATCACTTCAAAATGAACGAATAAACATCAACGATGGAGTGTAGAGAAAGCTTTATCTTACTCATAGCTGCATAATGGTTAACAAATCTAACGGGAGTAATAACTTAAGACTTTCGAAATAGGTTATGCATTTGTCGGAAGGACCAATATAGATTGACAATATGTAAGTAGAAGCATTATTGCTCATATCTAAACAATGGTGCCTAGAAACATTAAAAACATATAGTGAAGAAGCAATATGTGTGTTAGAAAATCTTGTCAAGAAAACAAAACAAAAGTTATTTTAAGTAATAATTTTCCTCAAAAAAACATGAAACTCTGGCAAGTGGTTGATAAAATCACGAACGTCCGAATCTTTGAAAGAGATTGTAAGGAAAACAAATATTTCTGTGGAATAGATATGATCACCATCAAACCAAAAAATAATCAGAAATATTTTGTGGTCATAAAACAACAACAAAAAATCGTTTTAGTCTGGCTTTCCACAACGCACTCTCCAAAAGTACGGAGAATTGTGACTTTATTACATAAGAGCGCTTCAGAAATTTCTTAGAATATTCGTAACAGAATAGTCCTTTCCCTCAACTTTTAATAGTTAAATTGTCAGTCACTACTCTAGTGGGTAAAAACTTGTTCAAAGTCAGTAAAGACGCTAGCTTTACTGCTGACTTTGAACAAGTTTTTGCCCACTGGTTAATAACAGATTAAAGTCACGTTTGCAGAGCTCATTTGACGAAAGAGAAATTTGCAATAATGAATGTTACATAACAGCAATTGAAAGCATGCTGATTATTCGTCATATTACTAATTTGAGTAGCGATGGTGAGCAATCGCCTATTAATGTTTACATGTAAACAAGATTCAGTGGAAACACGATTTCGACATGCCGTCAACGTCGTGTGACTGGAGCGCTGTTCACATTTAGCATAGATCTTGTTGCAACAATCACATAATTTATGCAAGCCATATTGTTTTCCATACAACGGAATACATTTTTATAGATTTTCAACTGGTTTTAAAATTTTTGCAACTAATGGTAATATATCTGCAGTTTTATTTCGCCAGTTTTTCGTATTTTTTGCCACTTGTTGCCATAATTCGCCATGACGAGGTTCTGCTTTTACACATTTCTCCAATACTGCTTTTTGATTGGCCTAAAATTAGTCAAGTGAAAAAACAATAAATGAAAAATTGTTCACGTCTTCAATGAACGAGTTAATAATAAAAACCGAGGAAAAACTTGCGTTTTAAGTTTATTACAAGGTTATTTTAATAGGTTTGTGCAATTGTTTATTTAGTGTCCAATCACGAGTACCTGGAATATATATTAACCCATCTGTAAGAGGTGGGAAATATTTGCAATGTTCATAACTTTCCCTTTTTGATACACTCTGGGTTACTTAATGACAACAAAAGAAGCTAAGCGCTTAGATACCAATCTGGTGTACGTATGTAAAGATGGATTTCAACTGGGCGAATTCGTCCATGCGAATTCTAAATGAAGCCATTGCATTAGTTGACAGGTGACGTCACTTTTAACCAATGTAATGGCTTCATTAAGAATTCGAGCAAACGCGCAAATGAATTCGCCTAGTGGAAATTTTGCTTTAACATTACCTCTGTTCCATTTAACAGTTCAAATCTATAAAAATACGCCCAAGCATCGCCAAAATCAGGATCGATCTTCACACTTCTGTGAAACCATTCACGACTTTTATTTAGTTTTCGTTCGCTCCAAAACAGTCTAAAAATAGCAATCAGTGAAATTTTAACTAATCTAGAAACTTGCAATCATGATAATGTCGTTATAGTTTATTAATAAATATTACGTGTAAGTGGAGTTATATCTAAGCTAGCGAGAAATATAAGAATACATACTTAGATACAGCTAACAACACGTGAGGGTCATGTTCACATCTTTTTAACGCGTCAACACTTTTTGTTTTACGTTGTGGGCGTGATTCAAGGAAGATACCCTCTGACCACAACAAGCCAGATCCGGGGCAGTCTTGCATGGCTAAAACAAGACAAACAATTGAGAACATTGAGATGATCTTTACAAATAGATGGGTCAATAACTCAGTGGTAGAGTTATCGTCTCCTAACAGGGAGGTTCTGGATTTGAACCCCAGGCCGATACCAATGATGGTTGGAATTGACGAATTGGGACTGAGTTCAATACAAACATCACACTAGCAGTAATGTCTAGCGTACTACTAATTGCCAAATATTCCTAGTATGGGAACGTCTAATGCGCTATATGTGTGACATAAGATGGTGTTTCTTTTCACGTCCATTCTTTACTGTCAAAGTTATTACGTATTAGAACGGACATTCATTAAATCAATCGTGTCCAAATACTGACAAAAGTTTGCCTTCTTTTCCCGGTCGTCTTACATCATTTACTTTGACGTCGGATGGTGATGTCACGACAGTCATATAGTTAGAGGTCATCCTGGAAATTTCATGCACGCCATAGGATACAAAAAACAAAGAAGAAAGAAGTTATAACTTTTTAAGATTCCCGAGAAAACAAGATCGTTTTTAAAAGTAGTAGTTAAGAAACTTGATTTATTCATAATCGAATTAATTTGTCACCATTAGTAACAATCATATAGCTTAAATTTTCTCATCATAAAAAACAACAAGTAATAAATTATAATGGTGACCTTAAACTACCACTCCTGATCAAGTTAGTTAGCTTTTTCCCCATAAGGTTTCTCACAACTTGAATGGCTATTAAACCTATTTCTTCAAAGAATTCGAAATAGTAAAATATTTCATTTTAAAACAGATAAACAAATTACTTGAATTAAGCAAGTAATATTCTGATTGGTCGTTCGTTCTTTGACGGCGTCGAAAAGTCTTTAAAATACTCATCCTAACATTGAAGATGATAAATATGGCGTGATGAATAAAAAGTAGGAGGTTATTGACCCCCTCCTGTATATTGTTTAACAACTTTTGCTGTAATTAATGAACTTTCTAGAAATTTTGTGACTTTTTCATAGTCAACAGGATTAAAGCATTGTTGTTGTTTATCATAATACAGCACGTATACGTTGCGGCTAGTTAAAGCAGATATTAGGTACGCATAAGACAAAGTAAGACTAAACAATCACTGTGGAGGAGGAATTTTTGAACACAGCTACATGCTAACTGAGGTATATGGGATAATAAATATGTTGCGTAGGTATGGGTAGGAGACTAAACATATTGGAGCTGATTTGAACATTTGAATCACATAAACAATTTGTTACCTTTAGCAAGCAAAGATTTTGCAAAATCTTTATGCCCAGCACGAATTTCGATACGCACAGATTCAAGCCTGTAGAGAAAAAGTCTATCTGTTTAACAGTTGCTTAAGTAAGAAGTTAACTACAGCATATCTTGTAACAAACGTTAACAAACAATGTTCATAAAGATGACACAAATAGAAAACTTGCAAGGTGAGTGGACGAACCACGTACGTATTGAAGTCTAAGGTAAATGATCGATTGAACGGCCCTGTCGAATAACCTAAAAAATAAACGCCCCTGGATATATGCATGGAACAAAGAGAATAACAAAGCTTCTTTAGTAAACGATGAGGAATACATAATTAACTTCTGTCGATAATTATGTAGTAAAGAAAAAAACGTCTACATACAATGAATACATACATCAATTCAACGCCCCTGTCGAATAAACTCCCACCCTCCAAAAATATAATTTTTTAATAAGGAGCCATTTCCAAAATTTGTTTCAAAAAGCAGATATTTTCGCGACTGTAAAGTCAAAATCAATAAATTTGAGAAAAGTTAATCTACGATGGAGAGTGTTAAGTCAGCGAGCTTGCAGTTGATTGGTTTGTTCGGTACGAAGATCGTTGATTCAGCATTCTTTCCCTGTGAACGAATTTTGGAGATGGTCCCTAAACACACCGAGCTTTTATTCAATCATTTACGGTATAATAAAACTAGAATCTAGAGAATAAGAATACATACAAATTCTTACCAAAGTTTGTCTATTTTTGGATTACGATGCCTTCCTTGTTCGAGAACTGAACGAGCTTTAGTTAAATTATCTATAAATAAAATATAAATATTCACTGTCTCGCAAATAAATGAGATGATAGCCTACCTACAATTATTATCTGATTCTTTTCTTTACTTTGCGAGTGAAAATATATTTGCTCGAATACAAATGTGCTTCTCGCAAAATAACATTTACCCAGTCGGCAAAAACTTGTTCAAAGTCGTTGTTTTAGCGTCTTTACTCCGGACTTTAAAAAAGTTTTTTTCTCGCTGGGTATTCCGAGTCAACAAACATGTATACGCTTGGATCTGCTGGTCAAATTTAGTTTCATTGAATTTTCCAAAAGTAGTTGTTTCTGTCAGAAACTTTGAGATGTCATTTTAACACTGGAATTCAGAAGTTAGCCGGAAGCATTTTATAGAGATTATTGCTGCTTTTGTACATGGTGTTCTTCTTTGGTATTCAGTTAGAGATTATCTATCTGTAAATAAAAAAATGATTTCAGAACATACTTTGATTTTCTTCTAACTTTCCCAGCAGTATCCATAAATGAATTGAGTTTGGACATTTTTTTACCTAAGATAATAAAACGAAAGGAAAATTACGTAATCGATTTGTAAAGGTTCAAACTCCAAACATATTGAACTCATGCAGCATAACGTACTTTAAGTTGAATATTCGAAGAAAAATACTAACACCATTTCTATAAGCTTGTTGAGCTTCGTATGTATTATTTTCTTCTTCATGTAATTGTCCTTTCATCATCCACAACTGAAAATATAGATTGTGCATTGTTATCTTAGGCAGCCTTTATTACATGGACCCCTAAATGAGTTTCAACCTAAACGATATTCCATTTGATTGGCTTCTTTGTCGAAGAAACCAATCAAATCGAAGATCGTTTAGGATTAAACTCATTTAGGGGACCATGTAAATGCTGCCTAAGTTGATAAACAATCTGTATATTAACTGTCAACAGAATGTTAGTTCTCCCTCATCCATCAATATACCAAAAAGGTAAGCGAGCCTGCTTTGTGTTCTAATTCAAACTACAAAACTAATCGACAACAAATCACAACCATCTAAGATTAATCACTGTACACAAACATGACAGTATTTCACAACACAACAAAACATATTTACAATATAATTTATAATCATTTGAAGTGTGTCACACCAGCAGTTAACATGAGGAACGTACCTTCGGGAAATCTTCATATTTCAGCAAGGCTTCTTTTAACATGTCTTTTGCCTATCAAAGGAATTAAGTCTATTCAGTAAGAAGTTGCGCGCTTATAAAATTAGTAGGAACCACCTATTCAGAGAAAGATCATCAAAACCATGAGATAAAACAGCAGAGAAGAATTTATAACAAGATAATGCATTACCTGAGTTAAGTTTCCAAGAACCCATTCAAGTCGAACAGATTTCATATATACCTATAACAAAAGACCCTGGTATTAGGATCGACCACAGCTTAAATTTTAGTATTTTTAATAAAATTATTCTCAAAAATTTTTGAGGATATGTTAAAACTTTCAAAATTTACAATAAGGCACAAATTGAAGCATTGAACTGACATATCAATCTAAACTGATCAATGGAAGAAATTCTGTACGAGAATTTGTTCTCTTCAAAGATGGCTGAAGCAGCACAGCATAAAATAAAGCAAGAAGCTTCTTAAAAACGAAAAGAGGTACATGTTTCTGAATTCATGGCATTTCCCTGTGGAGGAGCATATTTGCTAGCCTGCTGGCTGCAAATTAGCCTTCAAAGATTCTCCTCCACGGGGGAATGCTGTCATAAATTCAGAGGTATTCACATAACTATAATGGAATACTTGAATAATGGACGATATCAACAGAGTAAAAGAGCGTTAACAATACCCTAGCAGTCGGAGCACTTTGTCTTGCTTTTGATAACAATCTTCGAGCTCTTTCATCTTCATTATTCTCTGATTCTAATTTTACGGCAGCCAACCAAATTTCTTCACTGTTTGGGTTAGCTTGAAATGCAAGAGCAAGGATTGATCTAGCAGCAGGTATATCATTCTAAATACATTTCACTAGTCAAATACAGCTCTAATAACAGAAAGCCACACAAAACTGTCAATAAACATATACAAGTAACCGAATATAAAGCAACACTTTAGAAGTGATTATGACGCTTAAAAAATCATATGAAACAGATATTGCGAAAGATAAACTTACGGCCATCCATTTTGATTTAGCTCCCATCAACCATAATACTTCAGCCTTGGGACAATGTTTGACTGCATTCTGAAGTAATGCTTCTAGTGATTCCCTACAAGTTATGGGAGAGAATTACTATCTTCAATGTTTGAGCGCATTCTGAAGCAATACTCTAATGATTCCCTGCAAGTTATGGGAGAGATCATAATACTTCAGCCTTGGGACAATGTTTGACTGCATTCTGAAGTAATGCTTCTAGTGATTCCCTACAAGTTACGGGAGAGAATTACTATCTTCAATGTTTGACCGCATTCTGAAGCAATAATTTAATGATTCCCTGCAAGTTATGGGACAGAATTACTATCATCACACGACACGAAAGCATAGGAAAAAGTTATATCTGAAAAAAGAGATTTGGCATGCAAATATAATAAGACAATAAATGATTATGTTAGAATTATCAGACTAAAAAAGCAACCTTGTTCCATGATTCTTTTCAAAGTATGCAGCCCGTAACCATATAGATTTCTTGTTGGCAAATGCTTTCAAAGCATATGCATAAATTGCACGTGAGCACTCATAAGCGCCATGTGCTGCACACTAAAAAGAAAAGGTTAGCACTAAATAAAATGGAGGGAAGGAAGCATTTTTCCACATGAATGTTTGAACATGCGATAGTTGCAATTGCATCTCTTTATCTATATTGCTTTGTGATCGCGTAAACCAATGGGAATACCGATGTCAAATGTACTGCTGCATTAAATGACACGCCAGTCAAAAATATGTTTATGACCATTAGCTTTCCAGCATGCGGAACCAGGCATCCAGCATCGACCATTTTTATCTCATATCTTTAACAACGTCAGAATTTTGTCGAATTTTTTATTAAAAAGTTGTAATTTTTATTTTTTATGCACCAGGTAAATTAATGTAGGATTTTCATTATATTATATTATCGCTTAAAGTGCTTTACGAGGGAAAAATACAAATTATTTCTTATAAATAGCACGCTATTATAGTCCGATCTCATGATCTGTTGACAGCAGTCACTGATACCACACATATGAATCATTAAATTTTATACCATAATAATAAACAAACAATACAAAAGCAATATATGAAAACCATTTAATTAATTCTTATAACCAAGAAGCAAAGGTTTTCACAGCAAAACAAAATTTCAGTGGAGAACCTTTTCCAAAGCCAACATCCCCTTTTTTGCCTTCCGCATAATTACAGCCCTGGCGAAGGAAATGCCAGACAAATGACACATTAGAATTTTCTTTCTTTATATATTTTTTCATTATATCATGACCAAAACCTTTACCAACAAAACATATCCGAGATATATATATATATTTTTACCTGATGCATAATAATAAACAATAATATAGAAAATCCGACGTCGCTAAAAATGTTGGGTAAAAATGTCGGATGCCGGGTTCTATATGCCGGGAAAAGCTAATAGCCTATTAGTTATTAACACGGAGCCATAGAAACAAATGTAGCTACATACTGTAATACTTAATGATACAAAAACGATTAATAATTAAAAGTAAGATTACCGTAAATGACTGCATAAACGCCCACTGCCGAATAGTCGCCCCTGCCGAATAAGCGCCCTGGGCTAGAGCAAAAAATTTCCAATAAGCGCCCCTGTCGAATAAGCACCTCTCTTTTTACCAAAGGGGGCGCTTATTCAAAAACGCTCTTTTTCCACAGGGGCGCTTATTTAAACAAACACACAATTATTTCCAACTGAAGTTAATTTATTTCTTCCTCAACATTGGTGCTTTAACAAGTTTTTGGTCAGTAAAGTCTAACTTAAAATGCGAGTACGTGCTTTTCTTTTTGAGAATTTCCTGCTGCAGAATGGTTGCAGTTTTATGGTTTTCAGTAAATGCGTTGTATGTAGCAGGTACTACAAGACCAGCTTCACGTTTCCTCGTCCAGCAACAACAAAATTTTATAAGCGCACCTGTCGAATAGCCGCCCCTGCCGAATAAGCGCCCCCGGGGTATTGATAAAAACTTTAAATAAGCGCCCCGTGCGCTTATTCAGTCATTTAAGGTATTTATAGAACCATATGAAACATACAGAATCTGCATCTTCAATCCATGTATGCTTGCGATCTTCATCTTCAACACCAACACCAATAACTGTGCGACTATAAAATCATTTTAAACAAATTTTCAAATAGAGCCCTTATCTGCTTATAACTAATCAGCAATAACAAATACACAGAATAATAAGGGCATATTAAGCTATAAATTACAGTCACAAAGTTATTTACAATAACTAGTTCTTCTTACTTTCTTTGTTATTATACTATTATAAGTAAAAAGTCCAACTAGGTATACTTTTACGTGGACCCCTAAAACCAATCAATTGCCAGTTCGTTTAGGGTGAAAATCATGCGAAAAATAGTTTCGGATGTCGATGGTAACACAGAACGAACTTGGTCTTCTAAAAAATGACGTTTAACAAATATATATACATACATTATCGACTGTGCAGTATATAAAGATCCTGCTTTATCTGCTTCCTCTGCATCAACAACCCACAGCTCCCTATTTATCTCCACACCATTTGCACCCAATGAAGATACAGCTGAAATCAAAGGTACCGTATTGAAAGTAGCCCGCCAAACGTAGTGAAAGTTAAACCAAGCACATAAATATGATTTGCATACACACAATATACAGTGTTTTAAATAAGAACAAATAATCACAGTAGAGGATTGATTTTTGGGCATAGTTTCAGGTTTTGTAGTACTCCTCCACAGTGATTCTTCTTCTTTCAAACACTGATTATACATCACAGTATTATGTATACACTAAGTCAAAGTAGAGAATATGCATAAGTAATAGAAGTCTTTGTCTTTTTAAATCCCAATCAAGACTTAAGACTTATAATATATTTAATATAACTTACGTGTATGTACATTCTACATATGCCATACACACAGACTATAACACATAGTTTATGCATTTACTATATACTTTTTGTTTTTATTGGTTGATAAGAACTATGTGTATCATATGAGTATAACTATGTAGAAATAACAAAACAGCAGGTGCTATAATGCGAAACATGTCCTTGTTGGACTTTGAATATTGAGATTTGTAGAGGTTTGGCCCTCTAAAGAAAAGGGTGTGAATCACCCTGTCTCCCCTGTTCCAGGGTTTAAAATCGCTTATTTTATACAGAAATAACCTATTTTTTAGTAACCCTAGAGTCTAACCGGGGGCAAAAATAGTGCCCCCATTCTCTCAGAGATTTTTTATATCTCCAGAACCTAGAACCGTTTATGTAGATGATACTTTTTAGGACTTTTAATATATTTTTATTAAATAAATTTTGGTGAAAACAAAATCCCCAAAAATTATGCTAATTATGAGATATGAGTAAATCCTTATGTACAATTATTTGGAAAGTAAATTTAGAGACCTATCTCTATGCAAAGTCTCAAAGATTTAGTATGTCTAGTTCTCAAGATAAGGTGGGGTGGGGCAGGGGTTATTTTGCCCTCTCCTCCCCTCCACCCCCCTCCCCCGGAATAAAATATGGACATAACGATATCCCAGTATAACTAGGGTTAAATGGTTTCCACATGGTTTCTATCATCTGCTGGGCATATATTTTTTGAATAACACTAGAGAATAGAACAATGCAACAGAAGAATACATTTTCTTTCGACAAAAGAACTAATTTTCATCCTTCATTAAAGTAATATATATCTTTTTATTTTCTTTGAAAGAACATGATTCTTTTATTATATAATTCTATTTTCCCATTAGGACAAATTATAATGTTATACAAATCAACTTATACTCATGGTGTAGTAATTATGCTTTACGACCCTTAAGTGAGTAACATTAATATTTATTTCAAAATTGAAAAAGGAAGCTTCCAAAAATCAAAATGGAAACTTCATTTTATATATCTAAAATTTGAGGAAAAAGCTTCCTCAAAATACAAAATGGATGGCAAAAAACATTCATGGTCAAAGTTTCATGGAGAATTAACTTGTCAAATATTTAAATATTTCTAAGTTCCCACTTCTCCCCTTAACATTTGGGTATGATATTTGGGTGAATGTGGTCAAAACCTAATAGAATTTAAATTCTCTAAAATGTCCTAAATCTACACTTTTGAAAAAATTCCTTTTTCGCTGACACTCAGCCCCGAGTTGACAAGATCTAAAAAGAATTGGCCAGCGGTCTCGTTATCTTGCTTAGAATGCCATAACCGAATTTCAAGATCGTACCACGCCTTTTCGGTCAATTGGGCACAACTAACCTCTTTCGATAATTTTATCAACTAAGGGAGTATTTCCATTAGCCTCTTCCAGTTTTGCAGCAGTAATCCAAATTTGACGATCTGTAGGAATATTTTCACGAGCTTTATTTAGTACACGACGACCATTCTCATATGTTTCAAGACGAGCTAATGCAAGCCACAACTATTAAAAAATAAAGATTTCTAGTTAATGTAAAACGTATCCTACATAAAACGAGGGCATAATTATTGTTTCAACAGATGACAATTTTACCTCTACACTTTGTGGACAGCATTCAACTGCACGTGTTAACAATATGCGAGCATCTTCTGGCTCCTCTAATTCAACAGCAGCTTTCCAAAGACGAACTGAGTTAGGTATGTTCTCCAACGCTAAGGTAATATAAAAGTATTACAATTGAAATAAATAAAATTACCTGTTGTCAGATCATACATAATCACAAATAAGTATTCCTAAAAATCTATAAATTTTTCTGAAAGAATGTTTTATAAAGTTGCTTTAGAACAACATTTCAATCATGGAGTTTCATGCCTTAGTTGCATTTTGCTGGGTGTTTTCATTACTTCTTCAGTACGATTACTTTGCATTCAGATCTGCAGAAAGTTTTCATTTAAAATAAGATCATGAAATCTGAATAATACTTATTATAAACATATGCTACTGTCTATTTCTTTTGCTCCTAAGTGTCCTTTTAATAAAATGTTTTAAGATTGTATTGAGTCTATTCAAGTTACAATGGATTAGAGTCACAACTAAACTTTGTCTAGCAGGTCAAGAGCTTGGTTAATTTCTATAAAAAATATATCCTAGGATTACCTTTCCTGTACACCCTTTTCTGAGCAGCCATTTCATCTTCCAAATCAGCAGCCTTGATCCATAACCTCACTGATTGAGGTAACTGCTTAATTGCTTGTGCAACAACAGATTTTGAGAGATCTGTTGGTTCCAATCTCACAGCTTCTAACCATACATCTTCACTTTTAGGACAAGCTTCTGAACCAAGAATAATTAAATTTCGAGCTTTTTGTACATGCCCAGTAACTTCTTCAAGACGAGCTGCGGCAATCCAACCTGCATAAAAATGAAGTGTTTTAAATGATTTGACAAATTATGGTATTGAACAATATGTACAGAATACGTTTCGGTTTGAGCCATGCATTTGTGTAAAATTTATCGGTAAGATCATAATTCATATAGTGTAAATGCTTGAGATTGCAAAGACATATTATTTTTGCTGTTGTCTGGGCGAGTAAGCGCAAATATTTCTGTACTTGGAAAAGTACAACTCTGCATAATGTAATTGGATAATTTACCAACTTCATTCTAAAACTGCTGACATCAGCAAGCAGTGATTAATCTTTCAGCATCGAATATTTTTGCATTAATTTAAATATCCATTTGCTTTCATTAAAGAGTTGCTTTTTGGCAGTTTACCTGGTGCATGTTTAGGATTTGTTGTAATAACTGATTTCAACAGCAGTCTTGCTTTCTTTATATCTCCAATATCTCCACTCGAACTAGGTGTTAAACTTTGGAGATCAGTTAAATAACCTTTTGGATCCACCACAGTTTGTCCAGACACTGAATCTGATGCCTGTCATATAAGAACTATATTAGAAGAATCTCAATCCAATAGGAAGATAAATTTCAATAGACCTATTCACAAATACATGAAAACAAAGTGTTGGCTGCTCAAAGTAGAATTTGTTGCAATGCGACAGCTTCCTTTTTTGCTATACAACAAGTTCTACTCTGAGC
>JAULBZ010001441.1:0-22201 GCA_032360805.1 Neoturris breviconis | reverse complement strand
CGTATTATTATTATCGCTACTATATCAAATATTTATTATATCCATTTTACGCCGTATTTTACTTACCTGCCAAGTTTCAAAGTGCAACTCCATCGGGAATTAGGCTTTTTAAAGTAGGTTTGTGACGTCATCATGACGTCATTAGTACCAAATTTAGGTCATTGCATTCGAATCCTATCCAAGTATTTTGCTCACCTGCCAAGTTTCAAGGTGTAACTTCAGCGAGAAGTAGACTTTTTAAAAAAGGTCTCTAACGTCATAATGACGTCATCAGTATCAAATTTAGGCCATTGCATTCGAATTCTAACAAAGCATTTTGCCTCCCTGTCAAGGTTCAAGATCAAACTCCAATCCAATCCCCCTTTTTTCTTCCTTTAAAGTCTGTATCTAGCGCATATGATATATCTGGTCTGTAAATTTGTTTTTGGGACGGTGTTTTTGTTTTTGGAACGGTGAACAGTGGGACGGTGGACGTAAAACATTATTATTACATATTTTTCTGGATCAAGTTCACTTTCCTGTGCCTAATTGGAGGGGTAGGGTCTAATTCGTGTTTCGGCAATAAAATACCACCTATTTCCATTTATTAGGCACAGGTTTTATAAGGGTGTTACCACAAAAAAGACTTTTAAGTATTTTCAGTTTTTATTCCCCCCCCCCCTTCTGTTATTAGCCCCCTACAATTAAGCACAGGAGAGTATCAAATTTGGCTATCATGAGATATTATAATTAAAGATCAAGTTTAGAGTTGTTATATTAAATTCTATTCAATGATAAAATTGCAATTACAGAATGTCCATATAGTTAAGGAAGGTTCTGAAGGCTTTATTGGGAAGAAAATATTAAATTTAATATGTGAAAATCAGTATTTACAGTGCAAAAACTAAACAGTTGTGTGTATACTTACAATAGAATTGTGAATCAAATGAATAATATATTTTCCGGAAACTAATTTCGAGAAAATACATTTACTCAGCTATTCTCTTATTACAATATTTAAAGTATTAAGTTTTTGCAGAGTAGTACTGAAATTTGTACATTAGATTTAACTTCTTCATTAACTACATGGAGATCAAATTATTGATTTTCATACCATACACTCTGGATATATTTATCAATGCAAAGTACATAAAATATGGATGTCCAAAAATATACAAAAGTAGTTTGATTTTTATTTGAACGTATACCTAAAGTTTAATTTCGTCGCAATCCAGCAAGAGATTTCTGATTTTGTTAGGTTTACATTTTTCTGCAGTAAGTTCTGAAAGATGGTTGTAGAATCGATGAGTTTTACGACTCATTCCACCCATGCATGAAAATACAAGGGGTATAAATAGGCGTTGGTGAAATCCACTGTTCCACCATCCAACGCATACCGTGCCACGTAAACCACCATCTGAAGTGATATTTTACAACCAGAATTAAAAAAAAATGTATTATTATTAGTTTTTTATTTTGCTATTTTTAAAAACAATAAAGAATTCATATACAAATTTGAATTCGGATTCGAAAAAAGTAGCTTTTTATTGTACTTGTTTTAATAATGCATTATATTTATTTTTATTACGAAGGAGGAGAGTGTATTTCTATCGTGTAGACATTTTGATTGCTGAACAAAAATGTGATTATAATTGGTGTTCGAAATCAAAATCATCGCAGTAGCTATGCCTGACATCTTGGGGCCATTTGGAAACGTGAAACATAGACAACAATAAAAATACATTAAACTTACTTGACTTATGACACTAGTCGCGGCAATTATTGAAGCCTATTGTTATTGATACAAACAGTCGTTTTCAATATTGAGGAATCTAGGATAGTAGATGTAGCAATTGACTGAAGGGAATTATCATATGATAGAATCATCTGAAGTTTCAAATAAAATCTATGGCACACTAACAGGGCCTTTTTAATGTACTACATATAATTGTTCTACAACATTCTACTGTATCAAATTATACGTCAACTTTCCCAGCGGAAAACATAGGAAGTGTCAAGTAGATCACTTGAGTGGAATTGAGATTTTTGATTTTTGTGACATCATAGGGTGCGAGATATTTTGAGTATATTTTAATTCAGAATTTTGATCATTCCGTCATAAGGAACAAACGTCTCGTATGGAGAATGAAGATAAACCTTTAACGGGAAGTATGATTTTTAGAAAATCTCTATGACGTCAATGATTGTCATTATGCCTTCAAATTTCTCAGGGAGTCACAAGATTTCACGTAACCAAGTATGAAAATAAACCAACAATGGAAAGTACGATTTTCAGAAATATGACGTCATCGCTTGACTGACATTAAACCATATACCAAATATCTTGGGGTGTTACAAGCTTTTAAGTGACCAAGTATTATAACCATTCAATAAACCTAAACTAATCAATCCATAAACCCACATCATGTCATAAAAACTTATAAACCATATAACCATAACCATACCAAACAACCGCTCATGCTATTCCATTTTCCTATAAACCTAAGCCATAACCAAAAACATAAATCATAACGAAACCATGATATAAACTTAAAACCCAGGTCTTGCCATAAACCTTTAACATATAGGTATCCACAACCATACCAAACTACAAGTATTATGACAACCGTCCATATCATAAACCGATAAGTCATAGTCGGGAAGAAGAATGAGTGAAAAGAAAAGAAGATTTTTCATTATTTTAGGCTGTAAAATATATTTATTTCAACGGTGGACGGTGGACACGAACTGTGGCAAGGTACGTGGTGGACAGTGAAACGGTGAACGGATTTCACCAACGCCGTCGTAAACGTGCCCATACCAACTTGAAGAATACGATGGTTGTATTTCCTTTTGTTTTGATTTTCTTGAGATCGGTATAGACCATTGAAGGTTTTTGTTTACGTTTACGTTCAGTGCTATAACCTGAAATCCAGACTGAAACTACAACTCGTAGTGATTTAGGACTGGAACGCAGCGATGAACTTCGAGTGAAACCATGGTAAAAATGTATACCTCTCCCCCCCTCCTTCCCAATTTAGCATATATTTCTCAAGCATCACCCATTCGACCGAAAAATCCCAAGGTGCTTAGTCATAATAGCCATTTGTTCAGAAGTTGTGATAAATAAAACATCAGGCGGGCACTTAGTACCGAATAGTTAAGGGTTTAACTTAGTCATAAGTTATGGATCATTTCTCAAAACAATCTGGCAACAAATGCTTTGGGAAATAATTTTATGCAAGATTAGCTGCTTATACAAAGAGTAAACTCGTGACCAATCTTCAAAAACAGGCTTTGTACAATTGAGAAACAAATAGAAAGATTATTTCGCTATAGCTATTTTGCTAAAGCTATAGAGGAGAGTACTAAGTCAATGATCTTGCAATGGATTGGTTTTTTCCCTAAGGTAATGAATGTCACAGATCTTTCGACCAGCCAAACTCAGTATATTGCAATATGTATGGCAACATAACATACAGACCGAATACGAAGAAATACGGGACCGTTTTTGGTAGGCTTTCACGCGGTGCAATTAGGGATAACATTTTCCGATTAAATTTTAGTAATTGGAAAAAGGCATTGACTATTATGTATCCAATCTTCGTTATACTCATCATACTCAATGTGCCCTTATATGGCATCAATGCAGAATGTCAATGGGAAGATTCCTATATTCGTGGCAAATATTATGTGGTTGGTTTATATAAAATGTACACGAATTATGATCAGTCTGAGTATGATAAAGACGCTTTTAGATTACATTTGAGACTCAGGTAAGCTCTCAAAAGTTCTTACAATAGGCGTCCGACGTTGTTCTAGCGTTGTTCTAGCGTCTTTACTGCGGACTTTGAACAAGTTTTTACCCACTGGGAAGCCTAATCTGATGAACTTTAGCGTATTAGGTTTTTGTCATGCTCAATGAGAGAAGTTGTTCAAAGTCCGCAGTTAATGTGGATTTACACTAGGCGAAAAATTTCACTCGAAAATCAAACCATCTTTTCACGCAAAATGCTCGCCTGTTGTAAATCCACCATAAAGACGCTAGAACCTAGAGTTTTTACTGCAGTCTTTGAATAAATCTTTGCTATCTGAGTATGTCAGAAACATTGCCAGTGTGAAAGATCACTGAATACGGACACGTATCTTAGTGGCCAAAACATGTTCAAACGTTGTACCAAGTTGTTTTAGCTTCTTTACTGCGGACTTTCATCAGGACTTTACCCGCTGGAATAGTTCCTTATACGAACTGGGTATTGCCATATATACTAATTGACACTCAAGTTACATAGCTGTACGAGTCCGCATTCAGTGGTATTTCGTACTGTAATTTCCTTTGCAATCAATAACTTTGATCTCTATTTTAGATACTTCATTGAACATGAATATTATTATAATTACAAAACACCAATTGGTTACTTAGGATACAATAGCTGAATCGCTAATGAACGTTCTTCTTAACCCTTATCATAAACCAGGTCAATCAGCAATGAAAGACACAGGTGGAAGTTGTCGTTGTAAGACTTGTGAATGTGCTAAGTATTCATCTAATGTACTGGCAATATTTATATATTTGCCGACTGATTTAACAGAACTTGCAATTAACATACTGAGAGTTGAAAACATTCCTGTGTTTGTATTTTCAAATAAATTGCCATTCAACAGCGTTTCAAATGAGGCATTTTACGCTTCAAATATGCGCATTCATTCAAGCTATGAAATAGGGCATTTCCCTTTGTTACATGATATCAATAGATATGACATAAAACACGTAGCAATAATCAACATTGGAAACGTTGCAACTAATCTTGTTCTATATCATCAGGCAAGGTTTTGGAGTAACATTACTACGAAGCGTAAAGTATGTATCCAACGGAAGTTCATAGATCCCTCAAACATTACGGATATTAAAATGTACATTGACTATATCCGACATGACGAATCTTTGCAACTAATAGCTATATGGAGTCATCAAAAGAATATCAGACCATTTATTGATCTAACAAATAATATTACAAATAAACTGTGGATCTGGTATACGAACAGCCAACTTTTAAGTATTGCTCCTAGAGCAAGTGATTTTCAACTGAATAAGAATTCCTTTGCATCTCATAAATTTGTTTTCCATCCTGTTTATTCGTTTCCATTATGGGATACAGAATTTTCATTTGAAAATATGAGTTTTAATATTTACACTGATAGTTTCAGACTAATATTAAAAGACAGATGGGTCTCTGGTTATATAAATCAAATGGGACTTAACAGAAGTAATTCACTACTTTTTAAGGATTTTGATAACAAAACGACCCTTAATCAATTTTATATAGATTCATTGGTAATGCCATTATGGAATGCAGGGCTTTGGGCACAACCAAGGAGCAAAACTTTGGAGGAATTGTGGTCCTGGATAGATTTTCTTGCTACAGAAATTGATAATGATAAACAATATTTATACACTAACTTGAACCGGAGGAATATTTGTCAAATTGTAGCTTGTTATCCTGGCTATGAGCCGAAATATGAAACTTATTATAATATGAAAAGAAGAGTTGAAATGTCTAATTGGCACTGTGTAAAATGCCCAACAAATTCTATAAAATTAAGTTATAGCTCCGGATATTGCCGTAAATGTAACCCTGAAAGAAAATCAAACTCAAACAGAACAGTTTGTTATGATCCATATACGGAAGTTTCCTTGCAAGCAAAAGATCCAGTTGTTATTGCTATGCTGTTATTGACATCTGTTGGAATTTTATTTAATATATTTGGAATTGTTATATTCGTTATATATAAAAGCACACCTATCATTAGAGCATCCGGTTTTGATTCTAGCATGTTACACTTATTTTCGCATCTGATGTTATTTACCACTGTACCAGTTACTGCTTTAATTAAACAAACGCAAATTAATTGTATTGTTCAACCGGTATTGTTTGGTACCTTACTTACAATAATCATAACAGTCACATTAACAAAAACATTTAAGGCTTTGCACGCGTTTAACACGTCTCTCGTACTTTCAAAGAGCGCTGTGCGACGTACTAAGATCGTTGAATGGTTCATACTTATTATTGTTGTTGGAGTTCAAATTTCCATTGGTGGAATTTCACTTTTCCAGATTTTGGCGATCGTCGAAGCTATTCCGAATAAAGAATTCTTGATACGCTACGTATTTTGTGGGAATTTAATACATTTGCAGGTTCAACTTGCTTATGTTTTCATTCTGTCCTTTCTATGTTTAGTACAAGCTTTTCGTGCAAGAAATTTACCAGGTCGTTTCAATGAAAGTAAAAGAACCACATATTCGATGCTTATAACGATATTAATACTTGGAGTTACATTTGCAATTTCTCAAAGCCAAAAACAAAATAAGAAACAGACTGAAGTAATATTTATTTCAATCACAATTATCAACATAATACAGCTTATTGTCATGTACTCTTACAAAATATTTGTTGTTATATTTCGTGAGGAGACGAACACGAAACAAGCATTTCAACAAAGTATGATGCGCAATGCTGAGAAAGTGACTGCACGTCGTCTAAGATTAGCAGCTAATGCAATGCCAGATCAATGCGTCACCGAACTGTAAGAAATTTATCAAAATTAATTCTTCGCTAAAAGTTGGTGTTGGAGATCAACGAATATTGGGAAATCCCAGTGAGCAGATACTTGTTCAAAGTCAGCAGTACAGACGCTAGAATAACGTTGTTCGATGCTTTTCTAGTGTTTTTGCTGCAAACTTTGAGCAAGTTTTTGCTCACTGGGAAATGTTGTGTTTTTTTATTACTTATAATATATATCAATATACAAACACAAAAGTGTAATGCGTTAATCTCCTCTTTCAAACAAATGTCCTGATCGAATTATGCGCGTTCTTCTCCATTCAGTTAGTCTTCTTGAGTCACCTCTCCCTGTGGTGGCCTAGTTCGGTATCTTCTATTCTGCTTTTCGGATTTGCTCTAACAAACAATTTCCGTCCATCGTTTACCTCCATGATTTAATCAGTAGATGATGAAAGATGCTATCCAATATAATGATACGCTGCTACCATACCATGTCCTATCAATGTTGCAACAACCATTGAGTAGGTTAAACCAGCCGGCAAAAACGTGTTTAAAAAACGTTAATCTAACGTTATTTTGCTGACTTTGAACAGGTTTTTGCCAGCTGGAAAAGTTCTTTATAATCGGAATGACAAGGTTATTTCACCCACTATACTTTTAGTCTAACGTTAGTAGCCACGTAAAAGCCTAGCATACTTCTGTGTATGTTGTTGGAACAACAGGGGCACTGAATAATTTCTCTAGTTTAAAAAATATGAAATATTCTGGGATACACCGGTTCTGCTGAGCTGATAGTGGAAAAGAATGTGTTTCCCTAGGTATACTGTAACGTGAAAAATCAACAGTTCTTGTTCAACTAGGAACACTAGGTATTCTTGACTTTTTAAATCAAGAAATACTAGGTATGAGATTGCTTCAATATAGACTATGCATTAGCATGAAATTTAAGATCTTCGGATTCTTCCATTTTCTTCCATAATTGAATGAAAACCTGATTTGTACTTTCTAGTTTTTCATAGGTGGTTATAAAATAGCAAGATTAAAGCCGAAGGGAAGACACAATTATTAAAACTGAAGACGCGATGATTTTGATCAGGTACTCCAGACTAGTTCTTATTACAACCTCCCCCTGGAATCTTCTTAGCATGTTCTTAAGCTAATGCAACGATTAGATGTTTTAGTTTGTCAGGAATATATGATTTATGTATGCGTTATCTTGTTTCATTCACGCAGGCTAAAATAAACCAAAAAGCCTTATATTATTTTGTACACGTGTCAGTCTTTAATTTGACTATCTCGTGTTTGACACAAATAAAGATTGCGTCTGAATGCAGCCTTTATTTGAGTCAGACACGTGATAGCCAAATTAAAGACTTACATTCTGACCTTACATCCATAATATTTATTCTTCAAAGATTGTTTTACAACGCTGCAATTTCTCTTTATCTAGTAAAAACTCAAAAATCTTCATCACATTACATCGGGCGTAGATGGCGCGAACGAGCAAATCAAAACCTCCCGGCTATAAATGACAGCAATGCCCTACTGTAAATTTCCGACTATAAGACCCCCTTCCCACCTCCAATTACTTGCTCCCACTAGCATAATCCCACTGTATTTACTATCACCCAGACCATACCGAATGTCGTCTCCCTAGATACAACCCCCTCTCCCAGATATAACGCCCTCCGTGTATAAGCCCATGGTCTTATATTTAAACAATAGTATTACTTCCGTTTTAACCCTTCGTTAGTATGGTGGGGTACCCCCTAGAAATTTGTTAATTCATGGGAAGATATTTGAAGATTCAGGAGGCAAAAAGTCACAAAGTATGATGCAGATTTTTAAAGTATGTAAAAAAATAACCTCCTGAATAATAATTTTTGTTATGTTATATTCAAAGCAAAATTTAAAAATTCAGGGTGTCCACAACATACTAATGAGGAGTTAAATAGCTTTATTTCTTTACTAAAATTCTATCCTGCGTTTATATTTATAAATTAACGTTCTTTAGATACGTCCCAGTGAGCAAACTTGTTCAAAGTCAGCAATACGGACGCTAGAACAACGTCCTTCGACGTTGCTCTGGCATCTTTACTGCAGACTTTGAACAAGTTTTTGGTCACTGGGATTCGTTGAACTGGTTTTTGCCTTTGCTCTTCCTTGGGTCTAAATTCTTTGTTTGTTGCCTGTGATCCTTATTTATATGCCGTTGCCTTTTCTCTATCTGTGAATGTATAAAAATAAACAAGCCTTGAACTAGTGGATTTTTTAGATGTCACATTTAACTTGAAAAGCAACACATACCAACCATACAAGAAACCTAACGATAATTTACTTAACATCCACACGTTTTCAAACAATCCACCCAAAATATCAAACATCTAGCTACAAGTTTCAATAAATAAAAGACTGTCAAAAAATTCATCAAATGAGGAAATTTTTAATTCGTCTAAGCATGACTATGAAAAGGCACTCAGAAATTGCGGATACTTCCTCCGTTGATTTAACCCTATTCAGACCGGGATTTTGGGGCTCTGAATAGCCGGGGGGAGGCAGAAATAACTTTTGATGGAGCCATGTTGCAGTGTTGCAACTTTCCAGAAAGTTAGGTGAACCCTTAATTAACATTTTACCGAAATAATTTTTTTGATGACGTCATTACTGACGATGACCTCATAACTGGAAAACAGGTGGTGCAGAAAATAATTTTTTTAGGTGATTTTTTTTGCAATATAATAGTCAGACTAATAAAAAAACAACTAGAAATAGGAAACGAAATATAATTTGGTTTAACTCACATTTTTTTTTGTGATTTTCTTTTTATCTCAAAATCCGCCATTCTTATAAGTTGCACTGACGTATGCGGCGCAGACTTAGTTTTCGTTTTCTAGCTGTTTGAAACTGCCATGTTATTTCCACCTAATGGAAATGAACATTTATTGATAAATTTTAATAAATGATAAGAATTTTGTGAAGAAAACCAATTTTCAGAACGTATCAGTTATTTTAAAACCATAATACATTAGCTGCAAATAATTTTTGTTTTGACAATATATTCCAGTGGGCAAAGACTTGTTCAAAGTTCACCGTAATGTTATTTTGCTGACTTTGAACACGTTTTTGACGGCTGAGTACCGAAGGATTCAATCATTTGCAAGATCATTGACTTAGTCTTCTCTGAATTAATGAATAAATTGATGATTCCTATCTCATATGCTAGATTTTCCGTTTTGTTGTTATTTTCGTTATAGAAGAAAGGAGAACGGAATTATAGGTCTAAGAGGCTCACGATCAATTAAACGCATAGTCTCAGAAGTAGACGATATTGAAATCGCAGAACAAGTTGCAAAACACCACTGAATGTTTGTTGTTATTATTGTTGTTATTGTTGTTACTATTATTATTACTTTTCCAAAAACGTAAAGCACACACACCAACATTCAGTTGTAAATATTGTTAATTCAGTGAACGGAGGTCTGGAAAATAGAGCATTATTATGGATCTAACTCGTTGCCGACAACTTATTTTTGCCTTTTCTCTCCCAAGGGTCTAAATTCCATGGTCTGTTGCCTGTTATCCTTGTCTAGATGATGTTGTCTTTTCTCGGTCCGTAAATATAAATTTCTTACCTGTTGTCTTTCCCTATATACTTCTGGTGCCTCTAAAATTTGTTTCGCACTTTTCAACCTCGTTGACAGGGCTTCTTGCCTTTTTAAACATGCTCTTCCGTGTTCAAAAAGGCAAGAAGCCTTAGGAACGAGATTGACTCCTTTTTACTGGTGTTCTTTCTCAGAAATTGCGGGAAGATTCCGTTCCAAACACTTTTTTGATTACTCTTAGGTAATAACAACCAAAGTATTCTGTTGTCTTTTAACGAAAAACAGCAAAAATCCAGCAACTTCCGGAGGTTAGACGCCATTTATATGGCGAAATACGGAAGTTGAAAATACGGCAACATTTTTTGACGTTTTAATTAAGTTACCAAGAAATTCTTTAAGGTGGATTTTAACTAGGCTGAAGATTTTGCGCGAAAGCCGAAAGTAAACACTCCATTAACATTGCACGACGTGTGATATCAATTTCTACCAGTTCAATTTATTTTCGCCTAGTGTAAACCCACCATTAATATATTGAAATATGATAAGTATGTGGTTAGGAGAATATAATAGATTAACAAAGATGTCATCTGTGATTTAAATAAATACCCTTATCTGCCATGTTGATTTATATAACAATAACTCTCTACAACTTTCAAATTATAAAACATTAAAGGAAATCCTTTCAAACAATATTTTTAGTTTGTCATGTTATTAAGTTAAACTGTTCTTTTTTTCCTCATTTTCTTATCACAAAATAGCCATTATTCAAATTTCTTCATTGTACAAGTTTGATACTAACATTGTATTATGCCGAACGTTTATTTGTTAAATTTGGCGTCGAATTCAAATTATGACTTTCATATTCCCTTTAAAGTGATTATAGTAACATAGAAGAAACTGAAAGTTCACAACATAAAAAGTTTTGATATGTTGAGACGAGACGAGATGAAATAAACAATGGCGATGAATAACAGGCATCATTTCATCAAGTAAATTAAGTTTTTGAGTAAGTATAAGCCCAGTAGACAAAGCTTGTTCAAAGTCAGCAGTAAAAACGCTAGAATAACGTTGAAAACGTTGTTGTAACGTCTTAACTGCGGACTTTGAATAAGTTTTTGCCTATTGGAAGGACTTTTTTTGTCAATGTATACGCTAAATAACAGGAGTCCTGCTTATTTGCTTCTTAACCCTTCGTTAGTATGGTGAGGTACCCTCGGAAATTTGTTAATTCATGGAAAGGTATTAGAAGATTCAGGGGGCAAAAAGTCACAAAATATGACGCAGATTTTTAAAGTATGTAAGAAAATGACCTCCTGAGTAATTTTTTTTGTTGTGTTACTTTTACAGCAAAATTTAAAAATCCAGGGGGTCCCAGACCATACTAATGAAGGGTTGCGAGTTTTTTACATTTCTTTTGGCCTTCAGAACCAGAAATTTTCAAAAAAAAATGGTTAAAATTCGGTATTATTTTGGTCTCTCCTAGCAGCATTACAAAGGCTTTTTACTATGTAATAGTTAATAAAACATTCATAATTAGCAAATATAACAATATAAAGAGATAAAGAAGGTACCTAAAGCTAAGTAGAAATTACTAGAATGAAGCCTCCCCAAAATCTTTTAATGAATTTAGTATAATAGGTATTAACATCAGGAAAAAACTAACATCTGAGATCTGACACAGTTATAATCTATCACAAAAAGAACAAAATGGTACCCAATATTGTTTGCTAAAGCCAGCATTTTTCTGATGACGTCATCACAAATAATTTTAAATGGCTTATTTTCTTTAAAAACTGTACATTTTTTAGAATTTTGATTAAAATAGTTTTACAAAAGCTTTTTTCATTCTATTTACAGTTTTGGGTAGTTATTTAAATGTTCTTTCACATATTTTCTGTTTTTTTAGTGTAAATGTTGAAAAATACCAAACTTTTAATCCGAAAATCCGAGAAAAATCAGATTTTTAGAAAATCAAAAAAAAATCGGGCGAAACGGTTTAGTCACATGACTAAACTGGTCAGAATTATTTATCTTATGGTTTTAAGTTACTTCAGCAAGTTTCGTAAAACTAGCATTACTTTAGTACAAGTTATGGTAAAATAATGATATCGATATTTACATAAAGATTTCCCACTTGATAATAGGTAGTTTCAGGTTATGACCCATATCTTTTGATCTACTGAAGGTATGGTGTTCAAATTTAGTGAGTGTCAAATAGATTTATACTTACACTAGCAAAGTCTCATTCATTCTATCAATCAAAATAAAACTATCCCCGTATTTATAGGAAAACAAGGAAAAACTCGCAAGATGGCATCACAATCAAATATTGGCCTACAACCGAATAACGGAACACAACGGAATAACGGAACACAACCGAATAACGGAACACAACCGAATAACGGAACACAACCGAATAACGGAACACAACCGAATAACGGAACACAATCCTGTTACATTCATGAGAATATATGCAAACTATTGTGCATGAAGTGTATTGGAGAAAAGATTTTAAAAGTGGTTCTTCGATATTATTGTATGAACAGCCCTATTACACAAAATTCAACTGACCCAAATAAAGCATTATCATTGATACTTAGCCATTTCCATGCTAAAAACACGCTGTTGAAAAATGTGAAAAGTCTAAGTTATACTGAAAATAAAGAAAAAATATTTGATGCATCAAGTCGCAATCAAAGAGGGGTTAAGCAACTTGTGGACATTGAAAGTCTAGATATTACATTCATAAGTGATATACTAGGAAATATTTCTGAATTTCCATGTTGCAAAGACAAATATAAACTACAGTTAGTTTGTCAGAAATGTTCTATTACCAACAACAAAAATAATATTGTTTGTTGCATGAAATGTAATCATTGTGAAAGATGTAAAGCGAATCTGAATATCGTTTGTTACAATAATAAAGTATGGGGTGATGTTAAAATTATACGTGATTTAAGAAATCGTCAGAGTCATATGTCTTCATTCGAAAGCATTGAGATTGATAATGCTAAAAAATGTAATGGCCAACTTTATGTAGATTGGAAGAATGAACTGGATGGATATGCTAGAGGAATAAAAAGCTTAGTTGAAACTTTCAAGTTGAAAGGTGCATTAACATCGGAAGAACAACAAAGATATGAGCATGAAATTAATTCAGTGTTGCTCTATACCAAAGATGTTTACTTCAAACAGTTTGCTCATTTGGTTGAACATGAAACCCCAATCTGCGTTCATTTTAGTTGTTATTCAAAAAAGCCCAGCTTACAACTACTAGGAGATAGACATTCACAGGAATATAACATTTTCTACTCTGCAGTTAGACTTCTAATTATGGATAAATTAGACACGACTTTGAACTCAATAGGAAGCGATAAATATGTTGTTACTTGTCGAGGATTTGGTCCTTTTATTTTACACACTCACACAGGTTATTTTACAGCAAAATTTAATATTACGTGTTTGGACAGTGTCATTCCAGATTGCTATAAAGACTTTTTATCAGCGGAGGCTAACAAACTGCAAGATGAATTAGAGAATATCGTTCAAAGAACAGCTTCAGGTGCTTTAAGAAGAGAGGTTCAAACAAAATGCATCAGTTACGAATTTAGTTCCATCCACATTGAAGTGGCGATATTTCCTACTGCCAAAAATACCTGGACTAAGGATGAGGCAAAGAAATTTCAAAACATGTTTACAGATTATATACAGCAACGAGCAAACATCTGGACTGCCTTATTGGTTAAAAATCAACTACAAGGATGTAATGTGGAAATGACAACAAATGAGCCAGAGTATAATGGTGTAACATTGACAGTAGAGATTCGTTCATTGGATGATATGGTGATGGGGTTTTTAGATCCTGATGTTCTACCAATCATGATAGATAAGTGTAAAAGGTTTTTAAACAAAGGATTTGATCCTTTGAACGTAAACTTGGGTAAGTACATCCAGATTTATTCGAAATAGACATAATATCCCATCAAAAACCTGTTCAAAGTCCGTAAAATAACGTTTTGCTAACGATGATGTCTTGAATCCATCGAACTTTATTTCAACGTCGTGTAAAGCAGCCTTTACATGGACTTCTAAATGAGTTTCACTGTAAAAGAACTTGCATTTAATTGGTTTCTTCGTTTCGAATCAATGCAAAATCGATTAGGGTGAAACTCAATTAGGGTTCCATGTAAAGGCTATCTACAAAATACAGCCTTAGGCAGAATAGTAAAAAAAAAAGATGGTGACTTACCTCATGTTACTATGGTTATATTAATATCATAGGTTTTTATGCATGGATGATAGTGGTAACACGAAAACATATTATTAGTTGTATCCTCAGGGACTTACCGTTAATAGAACCAACGCTTAACACATCCGGTCCTTAGAATACTAGCAAACAAAGGTCGTGAGTTCAAGTCTCACCTCGGTCCATATTTTACTAGTTTTCTAGTATGCTAAAGATCAATGCGTTAAGCATTAGCGATATCAACAGTAAGTACCTGAGGATGGTGCCACTCGTTGTAATGAAACTCAGTGTCTTCGTTTCTGCCTGGGCATCATGGTGGCATTATTACATGTCCCTTCGCCAGCGGTGCGGTGCGGAGATGATTTATTCCAAAACCTGCCACCAAATCCCGCTGGAATCAGTAGCTCATTCAGTTGAGCGGTGTACTAATACTGCAATATTTATAATATAGCAATCCATTTTTAGATGCTGCATCTATGTATAAAGTGAAAATTGGCCTTTTTGAAAAGATATTTAAACTTCATTCCGAGAATCCAGATATATTGTGTCGTTTACTGTTTTACCTTGAAGAAAAAGACAAACAATTCAAGAATGGATGCAATTTATTGATATGGAACATATTAAAATCAACATCAAATGATAAATACTTTAAGTTGGTTGCTAGAGCATATGTGGAAGAGACAAGAATCCCTAAGACAAATGATAGATATGTTAATCATATGGTGACTGTTACTAAGGACATACTTGAAACTATCTTAAAAGGTGGAAAAATTGATCAAAATACATTCCAGAAAACACTCCCTAATGTGGCATTAATGTGGAGACATTTTTCCAAAGACAATCAGTTACTACTGTTGCTTGCTATTTCGAATTTGGAATATACCAATAGTGAAACGACTCTGCAGACCTATATCGATATGTTACACAAAAAGGAAGGACTAGAACATGTACTAAGCTGGTGGAGAGGGGAAAAGGGAGGAAGAGAGGTATCTAAGTTGACGGTTGGTAGCATTGGTGCAATTTCTGTTCTTTCCGCTATGGGAACAGCTGCCGCTCTTGGAACCACGTTTACTCCATTAGGATCATTAATAGGTAACTAGAAATTTTGTTCAAAGTTTTCATGATCATTATTTTGTACCACAGCGAAATCTGTGATAAGCTTTTTGTACTATAAACCAACCTCGTTCCCAGGGGAAAGAAGCCCTGGGAACGAGGTTGACTATAAACTAATGTGCTATAAAACGTTTGAAAATGTATACCTAGCATTTTGATAATAACGAATAAAGGTAGAAACATTATACTTATTGAAACAAAGTTAAAGTGGCAAAGAGTTTAATTGGACAGAAACTGGTTCAAATTCCACAGTAAAGGCGACAACATGACATCATTCGACATGTTATTCTAGAGTTTACTATGGATTTGGAGAATGTTTTGCTTACTGGGCAGGACCGATTTTTATTGATGGGAAGAATGTACGTTGAACTTTACGCCATTTAATGTTCCAAAAAAGAAGATGGCTTAAAAATTGAATAATATTTGACCACTAAGGCATTTACTTGGTCACTTATAGCAGAAAGTGCTTCTAATGTAGGTGACATTTACTTTGTCACTTATAACAGAAAGTGTTTCTGTGTAGGCGGAGCTTATCTTACTTACTTCTTACCTCGACCGACATAAGAGCTTATTTACTTTTTGCAAGAGTCATTATCTTATTCACCTTCTATATTTAGCTAGTATCACTGTTGGAGCTGGAGCTTTTGCTGTGGGTTCAATTATTGCTTACACACTGCAAACGCTGTTATACAATACAATTTTTAAAAAGTCAAAAGAAATTGCCGTGCAGGAAGGTTACGAATTCTGCAAGTTGGACCAAGATGCAAGTCAGAAGATAATGAATGCAGCTTATCTTCAAGATCATTTTATGCGTAACCTTGGCATGAAAACTAGCAAAGAAGAAACTGCTTTATCTGTTACGTATGCTAATATAATAAAGATTGCTGCCGAAGAAAAAAGCAAAGAAGCTAGACCGAATAAACCCCACGAAGATTCAAAAAAGTTTCTTATAGTTACAAATAAGAGTAAATACTGAACCAAATATTTTGACTAACCCAGTAGACAAAAAACATGTTCAAAGTCAGCAGTAAAATCTCTATAATAACGTTGAGGACGTTGTTTTAGCGTCTTTACTGCTGACTTTCAACAAGTTTTTGCCCAAGTTATATCAAAATATGCAAAGAATAAACTGCTTTATCAGTTACATATGCTAATATAAAAGAGATTGCTGATGAAGAAAAGGAAATGAAAAGAAGAGAAGACTCAAAAAATACTTCGAGGATTCAAAAAACGCTATTATGCAAAATTGAATATGAAGCCATCTCTAGAACTATAGTTACAAAGAAAGTAGCTACTGAACCAAATATTTTGACGGACCTAATGTAAAAGAATCTTTAGTTTAATAATCAAAGTAGAATAGGTAGACCTTCCTCATCCGTGAATAATAATAAAAAACTAAAATGGCGGCCTGAACCATGTGCGTGATTCAAACCACGTGACTAAAATCATCCAATAAAATTAAAACTATAAAATCCCAAACATAATGGGTAAAAACTTGTTCAAAGTCCGCTGTACTAGTGTCTTTACTGCTGACTCTGAACAAATCTTTGCCCACTTGGGTCTGTTATGAATGAGTAGTCAATTACTAACTATGAATTATATGGTTTAATTAACCTCGTTCTCATTATTACTTCTACAGATGATGATTTCGAAAATAAAGTATCCCTGGGAACGAAATTGCAATTTAATTTATTTTCTATAATATTTACATAATACAATAAAAATATTTGCCACGCCCCACAGTGTCAGAGACTGCCAAATACCGTCCTGTATTTCTCCTTATATGGATTGCGTATTTCAATTTATGGAAATACACAGTCCAAATAAAGAGATATACGGCCAACGTCTTTCCCAGGCCTTCTCTTTTGACGAGCGTTTAACGTCAAGAGTGAAGAAGCCCTGGGAACGAGGTTGAAATACGGCACCGCATTTGGTAGTCTGTCATGATCAAGCCTGAATATAACTGTCAGACATCACCTGTGGAGGAGTGTTTTTGAGTGTACTTAAACAACACTCCCCCACAGGTGATATCCGGCAGTTATATTCAGGCTTGATGATATGTCTATTATGGTGCAAATCCTAATGCCAACTTGTTCAAATCGGTAGTAAAGAAGTTAGAATAATATCGTTCAACGTCGATCTAGCGTCTTTATTGCGGACTTTGAACAAGTTTTTGCCCATGGGTAGTACTTTTCAGATAACTCGCTCCTACCAAGCAACAGCCAATAAGTAACATATACCAAACAGATATATACTTGTCACCGCAAGTAGCTATGCATGATGAGGATGCCGCTATTACAAAAGTTTGTCGGTAGTTATATAAAAACTACTGACTGTTTAAAAATTAATCAATTCTTCTCCTCAAATTTGAAATTATTCTATATGAATTCGTGAAAAAAGAGAATAGGTTCAAATTTCGTATTTATCTCGGCTAAACTGTTTAGTGAAGAAGTAAGATATCAGTCCAACCTCGTTCCCAGGGCTTCTTCTCTCTTGACGTTCGTCAAGAGAGAAGAAGCCCTGGGAACGAGGTTGATATCAGTCCCTAAATAAAAGAAAAGATAGTCACTGTGGAAGAGGGGTTTCCGAGTATAGCTTATAAATCTCTCCTCAACGGTGATTATTTGGTTTTATTTTATGCTCCTAAGAGATGACAGAACAAAGAATCCTACCTACAATCAAGCTCGTCCCCAGTCCCTTTTGTCTTTTTTTTCCGAGAAAAATAAAAAAAAGTCAAAAGGTGCTGGGGACGAGCTTGACCTACAATTTGATTTTGTCAGAATATAGAAATTTTCGCGGACATTTAATGTCGTGAATTGCCAAAATAGGTTTATTTCACCATTTAATTTCGCGAATTTTGGAAAAAGTATGCAAAATTTGCGAAAATTTCTGCTCGGAAAAAGTAATTAATATCCAGCAGTGCTACTAAATCTTCTCGGTTCACCCTTAGCTAGTATCCTATGTGGACCATCCACATAAATTCCCTGTAAATCAGGATGTTGTATTCGAAGCGCCATCTTCACCTGATGACCTATTTTTTTAAGTCCATCAATAACAGCTATTGGTAAAGGTCGATACTGGTCACCAGTTAGACGTCCCTTTGTCATACTGACATGTACACGTGGGCGAGTGATTGCTGTACCAAGATCGTCTCCAAATGTAGTTAGATATAGTAAACCCTGCAAAATATGTGATAATTATTTGACAAGATGCGAATCAGCGTCGAGACTATCGGAAACAGAATGAAAATTTACTAAATAAGATTTCTGGATGACACTGTATAGTCCGTATTCTGTAAGGTTTCATGCCGTGTACATATCGCTTATCAACCTCGTTCCTAGGGCTTCGTGCATTTTTGAAATATGAAAAAGCGCCGTATTGCGAAAAGGCAATAAGCCCTGGGAACGAGGTGGATCGCATACTTATTTTGACCAATACTTTATTTATTTCAAAATGTTTTAATGGAAGTTGATTCGTGTATCGCACTACACACGTGCACGTGTCGATACATCGATACGGCCCTGTTATAACTCGCGTTTGATTACACCACCATTGAGATAATAACTCACGTTTGATTACACCACCGTGAAAGTAACAATTTGTTTGCGTTTCTTTGACACAACGAAAAACAATCTAGACATGGTTTATAATGGTTGCTTTCATCGCGCGAGCTACTTTTATCGTGGGACATTTTTAATGCGCACGATCAGTTTGAAAATTCGCTCAATAAAAGTAACGCATGCGCAATAACCAACCAGTAGAAATAATAACTGTGGAGGAGTGATTTTTGAGTATAGCTTTCAGACTTTATAGCCTGAAACTATGCTCAAAGATCACTCCTGCACAGTGATTATTTGTCTTTATTTGACTACAATTACCTGAACAACTGATGAAGTTATCTTAATGCCACCTGCAGCTCCCATTATAATCTTCACATTCCCTCTTTTATCAATAACAATACATGGAGCGAACGATGATACTGGACGTTTATGTGGTGCAATGAAATTCACAGGTGCTGTTGGAAGACCAGCAGGTCCTTTTTCATTTGGTTTACTGAAATCACGCATATCATCGTTATATATTATACCAGTTTTTAATGATCGAAAACCAGATCCGAACCTAGTAAAAAATAAAGAGGAAATCCTATTTTATCTAAATAATACACATTTAAACAACAACAACAACAACAACAACAACAACAACAACAACAACAACAACAACAACGACAACAACAATACCACCATAAATATAGCACATAAAAATAATGAAACAATGAAACATTAAAAAACACAGGCAGTAGCAACAATAGATAAGCAAATAAACAACAATAACAACAACAGCAACAAGAAACTACACAACACCCAGCGGGCAAAGACTTGCTCAAAGTCCGCAGTAATGATGCTAGAACAACATCTTCACTGACTTTTAACAAGTTTGTTTTTGCCGGCTGGCAACTAAAAAAAACAAAAGTAATCCTCACCAGTTATTTATCGACGTTGTGACGGAAACAGCATCGCCATTTGAACTATATACATTAATATGTGTTGTACCGTGATCGATTGTTATATCGTGAATAGCCCCATAATGAGGAAAGTCATAAGTGTGACGATCAATCTTTTTACGATATGATTCACCGACTGCGGCACTCGTCATGTTGTGCAACCACTGAAGAAAGTTATAAATTAATAGGAAACAGAAATATCCCAGTAAGACACGTCTCATTAAAGTCATAAAGATTTCATTTTGACGTCTAGACGTTGATTGAACATCGAGTGTCGGCAATCCAGTGGAAATAACATAAATGATGTCAACCTCGTTCCCAGGGCTTTTTCTCTCTTGACGTTTAACGCTATGAGAAAAGAAGAGAAAGCTTTCTCTCCGTTTCTCATAGCGTTAAACGTCAAGAGAAATGAAGCCCTGGGAACGAAGTTGAAATGATGTAGCCGTTTTTAATAGCATATATACACGCTGGTAACAGAAGCACTACCTGTTAATACATGTCTAATCACATCTAATCCCTGCTGACACACGGTGTCAGAATAACGTCAAAAAGTCGGATATAGAACGGGTAATGAAGACGTGCTTACTCCAAAGAGCGCAATAAAGAAGCTAGAACAACACCTTCAACGCTTTTCTATCGTTTTTACGGAGGACTTTAAACAAGTTTTTGCCCACTGGGTAGTCTACACAGGACATGGTGCTTTCTATGCCGCTTAGATATATTTTGACTAAGCCTTGAAAAAATGTCAAAGCGTTGTTGGAGTAAAGTCCCTTTTTCACTTCAGAAAAGTGTCCGTGGAACGAAAAATGCGTATGCGTAGAAAGAAATTATAGACAATGTGTGATGTTAATCTCTACCAATGGTATGTCCACAATTTCTTTCTACGCGTGCGCATTTTATGTTCCGTTTCCGTTCCACGGAAAATTTTCTGAAGTAGAAAACGGCCTTAACGATAGAACGTAGACTTGCAGCCCATGTAAGCCGAACCTTATTTATCGGGTAATATAAATCGGGCTATATTTACGGCGGCAATCTCGAGGCGAAACATGGACTTGCACAACTCAGACAAAGTCACGTTACCACTTCATCTACGCTCTAGCACCTTGTAGTCAAGATCTTGACTGCAAGATTTTCATTGAAATCTCGGTACCATAGTGTCGAGAGCGTAAACTTCAGGGGGGTGAAGTGGAAAAGATAGAAGCGATGAACGTACACAAGGAAGTTTAAAACAAGAAACTTAAATTAAACGGAACTACTATGATTTTAAATAATGTAGCAAGATGTTGTTGCTTAAAGGTATGGCGTAGTTATTACTTTTGTTACAATATAGTATTTGGGTTGATCTCGTTTTATTTACTTTTTCGTTTTGGTAGTTTATCAAGAAGAGCTAAAAAAAAGTCTCGTGTTTTCTCTTGGTTTTCTCTTTCATTTTGTTATGGTACTTTTCTTCTTAGGAACTTTATCTCTTCCAAAATCTGGAATAAAAACTGAAAAATGCAAAAGATTCGCTGTCAATTACGATAGATAATATCCTTGGGGGATGTAAACTTTTGACTAAACTTGTTCAGCTTGCCATGCAAATCGTCGGGAAGAGAAGCTGCGCACTCATAATAAATATAAAAAAACGTAACAATGGACCCATACAGTTTAATTTATATACATACGACTCTATTTTCTGTCACGTTTACTGATTTAATTATTTTGATACGCTGCCATAATATAGCCATGATGTTTATTTTGTTCGTGTTTACCCTCGTGTGAACTGGCTCGGAGTGTAATTGAGCATCCCTAATTTTTGTCACATAAAAATAACGTGGAAGCATATTATCAAAATTTTAAAAATATTCATTGCCCACGCTCAGCGTGGGCAGTACATTACTCCCCGCAAAAATATGTATATTTTTTCCTGTTTTTTTTTCCCAGTTCGGAAAGCAAAATCGCATTGCTGAAAATAAAATCAAAGATGGCAGTCAATTTTCACCCTCCGTTTTGCGTTTTTAGAAAAGTTTCACCTAACAACGTAAAAGGGTGAACCAAAACTACGGCAAACGAACAGAAATTCAAAGTAATTTCCGCTATCCCCAAAATATACCGATAATATTTTCCGAAAGCGACTACAGTCTTAACAGACCCTACTTCGCCAGCTTTCCAGCAATTTGCATTTCTTCACCCTTGTCGGCAATCACTGCAAGAA
>JAULBZ010001440.1:0-22218 GCA_032360805.1 Neoturris breviconis | reverse complement strand
ATGCGTATTTGTGAAAAAATCTCGATTTATTCACGAATACGCATGCTCGAAATAAATTCCGCGCAGGATTTTCCCGCCTGAGCAGTAAAATCCTCCGAATGGAAAACGGCCTTTACTGCAGACTTTGAACAAGTTTTTGCCCACTGGGTGTGCCGGATTATAAATTCTGATCGTTCATATATTCCTTTATATATGACATCAAAAGCGAAACATAAAACCCAGTTAAACTGTAATAAATATATTGAGATCGATGAATGAAATTAAGAAATTCACAACTTTGTTCTTAAAACTGTGTTTCCATTTATTAGCATAAAAAATCGCAAAGAATGACGTCACACATCGTCAGCGCTTATCCCTACAAATATTTCTTTGTGTTTATGAAAGAAAGAAATCTGGAGAACAAGGGTATGATAAACACTGGTCGAGCAAATAGTCCCTGTGGAGGAGTAATCTGAAGTTATTCTTAAAAACCACTCCTTCACAATGATAATTATTTACTCTTATTTCGAGCACAAAAACAATATAAAAATATCAACTTATCAACAAAATAAATAAGTAAAAAAAAGATTTGCTAGTGATTGAATAATATTCACATAAATTTGTTGCCTGAATCTAATAACATATATAGCCTGGAACAAATAACTAAATCTTGGACATCAAAATGTTAGTCGGGTCAATATTTTTCCTTACAGGAATTATTTATGGTCAACAAAATACCCGTGGAGGAGAGTTATGTCTATTTTCCACAGATACTATTTTACGCTTATGTATGACGTCTGTTATTGGATCACTGGTCACGAACTTCTATGAAATAAACAGCGATAAGAAATATCAAAGATATATCGAATCTGACTAAAAGACATAGCTCCGAAGTACAATACAAAATATAATCTAAAGAAAACACAAATATAAAAAACAAACTTCTCTCTCACGAGTTCTTGAAATAAGATTATTATTATTTTTTGAACAATTTCAGGTTACAAAGTCTGAAACTATGCTCAAAGAGCACTCCTCCACAGAGATATTTTTCCTATTTCAAGAACTATCCCATAGCTTCTTATATGTCAGCTGATCAATGGACACATCACAGTAAAACGATACCAAAACAACCGTGTAGAAATGCCTCGAACTCGTTTGACCATATCAAGGAAGAAGATTTTACTCGATTTGTTTCAGTGGTAATCACCCCTACAGATACATTTTTACTATTCAGTCTAAGAATAACTGTTGAATGTCACCCAGTGAAGTGTTTTCTGAGCCTAGTTTTCAGAACCACAGCCGATATCAGATAGTTACATCTTTAGGCTCGATTATGATCCCTGACAAAAGGATGGAAGTGAGACAAGTAAAAAAGAATTATATTAACAAAATTTTACAAATCTATAAAACACCAACCATTATAATAGTTTTTTTTGCAGTCCCTAGGCTTAATAAATCTATCCAGTCTCTAAGAAGTCTAATAGACATTTTATTAGAGACAAGAATCATAGAAAAATACAAACAAATTCCATAGAAGGAGGAGAGATTTTTGTAGCATAACCTCCTAACAGGCCTTGTAGCTTGAATCACTCCTCCACAGTGATTACATGCTCTTAAATTTATACGACGATTTTTTATATCTTAGTAACTATATTGTTTTAGTCAGAGGATAGTGCGAGCCTGAATATAACTGCCGGACATCACCTATGGAGGAGTGTTTTATTAGAATAGTGTTCAATTTAAAAGCTGAACACTATACTAAAAAAACACTCCTCCACAGGTGATATTTGGTAGTTATATTCAGACTTGATTATGAACAGGTCAACTAAGTGACCTCAATTTCTACCAATGGAATGTCTGCATTTACCTTTCGCATCGATGTTTAGTCTACTGGAAATCAACGTTATGATAGTATTAAACTTTTTATTTTGATGTAAGCAATAAATGCTTGTTTCTCTTCAAACAGAGAATCAAATCAGCAATTTGGCAATCAATTTTACAAGATTGTTAATGTAACACTCAGCTAATATTTTATGACAACGAATTCGCTTCTTTATTTCAGTTCACGGTGGTAGATCTCGCCTCCATTTAATTGATCTATCTGGTTGTAGTCGTCAGAAACGAAGTCGAGATACTGGTCAAGGTACATGGTTACCATTATCAGCTCTTGGCAATGTTATTGTTTCTTTATCAAATGGCGCTAAACATATCCCACATCGAGATAGCAAATTGACAACATTATTAAGAGAGGCCATGGGATCATTATCATCACGAGTGACTATGATTGCAAATGTATCTCAGGATCCGAAACATTGTTTCGAAACTTTGTCAACATTTCAAGTCGCATCAAGGATACATCGATCAAGGAAGAAAAAAAGCAGAGTAAGTTTGACCATATATAGCTTCACAGATTTCAGCCAAATCGGTACACATTCCCAGTGGATAAAAACCTGTTCAAAGTCAGCGGTAAAGACGCCAGAACAACATTGAAAACATTGTTCTAGCGTCTTTACTGTCGACTTTGAACAATTTTTTGCCCACTGGGTTGTCTCAAATATTGCATTTTTGCACTACGTTGCAAATGCTCTATAATAGTAACAATAATAGTAGCGGTGGATGATTGATTTTTTAGCAGCATAAGTTCAGAATTTGTAGCCTGGAATTGTTCAACTCATCCACAGGTACTATTTGTTCCTATTTCGAGTGCAGTCATTGCCAAAAAAATGCAACTAAACTCAAGGCCAACGTTTTCCTTTACTGTTTTTTAGTAAGAGTGCGCGAAAATATTCCATATTTTAGTTTAATTAACTTAACGTCCTTTTGACGTTAATTAAGGTAAATTTACACTGGGTGAACATTTTGCGCGTAAACCAAAAGAAAACGTCAATTTCTACCAAAGGAATGTCTTCTCTTGGCTTTCTAGCGAACTTTTTCGCCTAGTGAAAATCCACCTTTAGACGTGACGAGCGGACAAAGTAGCCTCGTATTCAATGTTTAATTTTATTCTTTCTCTGCAGTATTCCAGTACCAGCTCATCAGGTGGCGATAGCTCATGTGATGAAAAACGTAAACATCGTCGCCGTTGTAAACCTGTTACACCATTACTACGCACGGAAGCGTGTCAATCCGATAACGTTGGCGAATCTGAATTTACATCTACTAGTGCTGCAGAAGAGTCATGCGATACTGTCATTTATTTGGGACCCAGAGGAGGTGCATTAAGTGATCGCGAATTGTCCGACTTTGAGCACCCACCTGAATTTGTAGGAAAGTCTCAAAATGAGCCTCCACAAGCAGTATTAGTCCTGAATCAACTATCTGAATCACCTAGCCAAAGTAAGAAAAGTGCAAAAGAATTTACAACATTTAAAAGTAACTGTAAATTATCTTCTTCGAAAGATAGAACGAACTGTTTAAAATCAAAACAACAAAGCCTTGATTTAAACACAAAAGAAACAAAACCGATTATTGTAAATATAACTGATTCGTTAATAAAATCACCATTAGAAGAAAAAGCTAATTGCGTTCTTGCAACACGCGATGACTTATGGGTTCCTCATACAGAAAAAACAATACAACTCGAATCTTGGCGTTCAAATAAATATTCGGATAGCTTACCTATACGAGGTAAAAATGAACGTTATTCTCTTCCAGTCACAGACGACATATGTCACAGACGAGCAATGAGTCTACGTACGACCAGGAATAAGAACAATGATAGGCAATGCGTCAGTACAAATTCATCACCGTCTAAACAAAGTTATACAAATGAGTTTAGAATGAGAACTGCTAGTCTAGATAGAGCTTTAACCCAAAAAGAAAAAAATATTATTAATGGTAATTTACAGAATGAATTTAAATCAACAGATACAGTTTCAAGTATAGCAACTGTTGAAAACTTTGAAAGACAATTAGTTTCGAAAATTGCGGAACGGTTTGCTTTAGAAGATGAATTTAGCTATGTTGATGATATCGATTCAGAACTATTTAATTCAAAAAATGATAACACACAAAAACCATGTGCTAGTGAAGAGTTCTTTATAGATGACGATTTAGAAAGCATAGGAGCAGAACTTGACCCCTCCTCTATGGATAATTACCATATGTATACATACAACTCAGAACATATATCGAACTCAATAACACTTGTGGAGGAGAGCGAGCAACGTGAAAATGACGTCATACATTGTAATAATTGTATCGGGGAATGCAATTGCAACGTTTTTCATAACAACACACATGTCAGTAAATACATTCAGCATTCAACACCTCTATGTGATTATGACAGCGCAGAAGACACGGATGAAAGAACTGACACACAACTAAGGTAAATTAAAACCTCTAAGCAACTGTCGTACATAACTGTGAATCAAGCTTGCAGTATCTCAAACTTTGTTCAATAATTATTTTTCGCTGATTTGTTTGACAGTCAACTGATGCCAGAATGGTGTCTCAAAATCGTTTTAATTTTTTTTCTCGATGTTGTTAAAGCGTGCAAATGTGGTTTAAATCACCCCCCTTCCCTCCAAGTCAGCTGTACAATTGTGTTAGTACAATGTTTCCTGCAGGTATGTGCCATTTTTCAACGTAAAACTCTCGTTTTTTGACGTTCTGATCAAGACAATGTCTCTTTTACGTTAGTGAAATGTCACGTGACCAATGTGTTATCATTAGGGAGTAATGTTCATATCCTTTTGCTTTTACCTTAGATTACGCTGTTTACGAAATCGTCATAGTTTCAGTAGTTGTGATAGTCATCTAGATCACTCATCACCAAGAAATAAACGTAAGTCGCAATTTAATTGGTTTATTCGATCGAAGGGACCAATCAATTACAAGGTTGTTTGTTCAACCCATTGGTCCCGCGACGTTTGTCCTGCCGGAACAAGACGTCGGAACAACATCAAAACGAGGTCTCGGCGTTGCTTCTACGACTCTTTTCCTCTCTTATTATAGAAGCTAGATTCTGGAAAATTGTTGATTGTTACGTTTGTGTATTTCTATTATAGGTCCACCTTCAGAAGGTGTAAGTAGTGGATATGAGAGTATGCGATGTGAAAGCAGTGCAAATATACACGCACCTACTGATAGTGAAAAAGTGAAAGCAATAAGAAAAGGTATGTAGTTCGTTTTCGCATAGTCATATGATGGTTATTACAAGCTTTAACCTGTGAACATCACCTGTGGAGGAGTGGTTTTTAGTTAAAAAATAATATCACCTTACATGCCGGTTACTGATTTGGATAGATTGAAGCTGCGTTTACACGCTACGATTAATCGGGCCAAATTTGGGTACCATCTTGAAAAATTGGCTACTACTCGGAAAAATCTGTACTCTTTAGCGTGTAAACGTAGTTTTAGCTACCATGTTAATGGTGATACTGCAAAAGACGGTTGCTATGTCAACGAGCTTTCAATTTATTGTTTTCTTTCTCTGAAGAGACCAATCCATTGCACAGACTGTAGCTTCATTACTCTTCACCGCAGACGATAATATAATCTTTCTGATTATTTGTTCTAGATCATACAGACTCGATAATCTACGAAATACAAGATGAAACACACGACACATCAATTGACGAAGAGGAAAAGTCTCGATTCGCTCGAACAACACATCATCGTTCACAGATAAAGGAACTTATCGAACATAGACAAGATCTAAAAGAAGAACTTCATCAAACACTAAAGAAGCTTGTTTTGAATAGAGTACCTCTACCAGATATCGATGGTGAGTTTTTCCTTAAATTAGTAGAAAAGGTTGGAACTCTGCAATAAATTCTTCACTAAACAAACGTAACATCGTTCGAACTTTCATAAAACAAAATCAAACACCGTTTGACCAAGTTTGTAACTACGGAAGCTTAAACGTTAAAACTGATTGATTTTCTTTCACGGGCTTTCGACCTTTTATAATTCCAAGTAAATCACCAGTGTAATATTGTCAATGATCAGAAATCACCTGTGGAGGAGTGTTTTTTAGTATAGTTTTTTAGATTTGAAGTTAAAAACTATACTTAAAAAACACTCCTTCATAGGTGATATCCGGTAGTTATATTCAGATATGTCATGTTTTAATCGCAACGCTTTCGTTTAGAACGACTCCGTGAGATAACCTTACAAAATAAGGACACAAAGCAAGTTCTAACCCGAGAAAATCGTATCCTAGAACGTAAAGTAAAAGTATGTCGATCACATCTTGAACTGGTTAACTGTCTAGACAACACAACCACAAATAATACACCAATCGTAACACCTTCTGCTTCACCGAAAAAGAAAAATCCTTATCAGAAATTTTCTGCAAAACTTAAATCAAAATTATCAAGGAATTCTTCACCAAGGAAATCTTATAAAGTTACCTCTGTGTAAAGAGTATATTGAACATGACGTACGTACACGTCGTCGGAGCAACGTTGAAGCGAAGTGGCGATGTTCATTAGACGTTGTTTCCAAGTTGATCCGACGTCGTGTGTCAACTGGGTATTGTTTTAAAGTACATCAATGTGGATTTACAGTAAGCAAAAAAATCGCTGCAAAAGCCAAAATAAGACATTCCGTTTCAACGTTCCGACATTCCGACGTCGTGTGCTCACTGAAATGCGACTTTAGTGCTGGCACTTAAAAGTCTAACAAGTAAAATTTGTGATGTAATTTTATTCCTATTTTTTTAATTTAATTTTGATCTTAACTGGTTGGTTTATTAATACCAAAGAAACCAATCAATTGCAAGCAGATTGACACAACGTTCTTTTTTGCAGATGATACACTCCAGCTAGTAATTTAATAACCGAACGAATATTTTCCTTTTCTTCAATATAGCACCGACTCATGTGTACAACATCTAAAACAACCATATCGTCTACCCAATGGGTACATCTTGAATTCCCCATGAGTAAACGCTGTCAATGATTCCCCAATAGGTACACAACGTCAGTGTTTCGACGTCGATTCGACTTCGTGTGCCTACTGGGTTAAAGTCAGCATTTTGTCAGCAATATTTGACCATTATACACTTGCCGGATCCCTGTGGTTATACGATGTCAGACTAACGTTTGCTAAACCAGTGTGCACAAACCTGTTCAAAGTTAGCAGCAAAAACACCAGAGCATTGTCTACAGCGTTGTTCTAGCGTCTTTACTGCTAACTTTGAACAAGTTTTTTGATCGGTATATGCCCACTGGGTACGTTTTTGTATACTATTTGAAATATATATCCAGTGGGCACTCGGCGTCGGATCAACGTTATAGCAACGTCTATGACGCCATATTGACGTTGTTTTGATATTGATCCGATGCTGCATGCTCATTGGGTATACTACTGTTTGTAGGAATAATATTAGTTATTTTAAAAACTGTAAATAGGTTAAATAGATAATGTATATTCCCTCTAACACCTGTATCCTTCCGGTGGGTACGCGACGTCTAATCAACGTCTACTTGTCACGTCAATATCTATTCGACGTTGATTAAATGTGACGTACTTGCAGGGTTTTACCTTCATGGAAAATGAACCATTTATATAAAAGATTGTATTTAAATAGCTACCATTTTGTATTAATTAATTGCTAAAATACAAGTTGTTCGTTTTAAAATTTGTATTGAATTTAGTGACTCATCCCAACTGTGGATGGATACCGTTAGGTCTAGCAGCATTTGTGCGTTGTCTCGAGATGCCGAGGGCGTACTTGCAAGCGCACGACATCGGATAAACGTCAAAAAAGATTGTGTCAACGTTGATCCGATTGGCGTGTGTCCGCAATGTCACTGGTGTTGTTATTACCATACCCAGTTGGCAAATCCTTGTTCAAAGTTCGTAGTAAACAAGCTGCCCAGCCGGCAAAATCCTGTTTAAAGTCAGAAAAAAAACGTTAGAACAATGTTCTTTAAACTTTGTTCTACTGCTGACTTTGAACAGGTTTTTGCCGGCTGGGTCGAACAACGTCAAGCAATTGCATGATCTTCATCCTGATCTTTCTTTGTAAGTGTGATAAACAACATTCTTTCATTTTCTAGAAGGTTCTTAAACTTAAAGTATTAAATATTAAGTCTCTCTTCAAATCATTCACCCCTCATTGATGCACCACGTTCATCAACACTTTTTATCCATTTGTGTCACATTCTAGGAGACTAGTTTTGTAAATTTGTTATAACCGACAATTTTGCATGACTCTCTGAGGAATATACCAAGTCTTTCTGAGAAATATACCATATCTTTCTTGCATTCAAACCTGGTAATCACTCATGAAGCCAACTATGCCAAAAAAAATGCCTAACTATATCTAATTCTTGGGCTCTGCCCCATCGTTTCTTCATTTTGAAATTTTTATTCACAGGTTCAGGATTAAATTCATCTGTAACTTGTCCAAATAAAAAGTAGTTAGATATTAGCGGAGTTTCATCTTCAATAGTTGTTGATTGATACGTCAATGATCATGAGTTAATGAGTGATTTTTCTCCGGTAAAAGCTACCATTAATTTCTCATCCGTTACCATTTCCCAAGATACCATATATTGCTCATTTCGCTGATTTGATGATCGTTTCGTATGCACCACCATAGAGTAGACCAAGTAAAGGATTAAAATACCATATTACACTTTTGTTGGAAGTCAAGGATACAATTTTGCCTTTACCAAACCAACCTATCGATTCACGAAGTTCTCTTTTCGCTCCCACAAAATTGGCGCCATTTTCTGAATTCAGTTACATTGGCAAACCTCTATATTGACCATTCGATAAAACGCATTTAGAAAGAAATCTGTATCTAAACTAAATCCTACTTCTTGGTTAACTGCCGAAGATGTGAGACGTAAATAATCATAGATCTCGTTTTAATCTTTGTTTTCCTCGTCGTTATGGTTTATGCTTATGGTTTATGCTTATGGTTTTTGGTATATGGTTTCTGGTATATGGTTTCTGGTTAGGGGTTCTGGTTATGGCATCTGGTTTCTGGTCATTGGTTATGGTTATGGTTATGGTTATGGTCCTAGTTTACGGGCATGGCTTATAGTGATGAGTGCAGTTTATGGTTTATGGTTATGGATCATGGATTATGGTTATTGTTTATGCCATAACCATGCTATAACCATGCCATAACCATGCCATAACCTTGCCATAACCATGCCATAACTATTCCATAATCATGCCATAAACGAAACATAAACGAAACATAAACCTATAATTAGGAAATTAAACCAAATAACCGAAATATGGTATTCAAAACATCTCCCTATTTTAATGTGCAAAAATTATCCCGCTACATTTGTTAGTCATACGCCAAAATAACGATAAGTTTAGAACGACCATGACGACGACAGAACTACATAGATGAAAACAAAGGTGAAAATCAATGTATTTGTGGCTTACAGCAAAAATCCAACAAACAAATAGCTACATAAAGCTACATGTCTTTTTATGAGCATCACCTTTATAAGCTTCACCAGGCTGAAAATTGGCCCTCTTATCTTCATGATCTGAAGGTTTTGACTAAAATCAAATGCCTAAAACATTGATTAAACATGTTCATTTAGGTTAGGGGGACCCATAGAAATATGGAGAATCGCGGTTTGAAATTAAGTATCACCGAGCCGCTTCAGTCAATATTTACTTATGCCTATGAAATAAAAACGTGCATTGAATTATATTAAATATATGTTGCACAATCCTCCGTTTGTCTCTTGTTAGCTTTTATATTTCACATGGTTTCTCAATACTTATTTAATTTTGCGCAGACTTTGAGAAAAATTGTACCAATTTAAAAAACCTCAACGCCATACTTTCCGTAGTAGATAGAAGAGTGCCATTGTTATCATGTTTATTTAGTAACTATAGAAATTGGCAAAATCTGTAAGCCTACGGCGGAATACGGCAGTTACGGTGGAAATGCGACCACGGAAATTATTTTAAAAAGCTAGTAAAACTTGCTATTCTGGGTGTAGAACGTTTCGGTGAGAACTACTTACTATACGAGTAGTGATTACGGCCATTTCGAACAATAACGAATACATAGAAAATTATATTGAACAATAAGTAACCTCGTTTTAAAACTAAATTATATTGTCCTAAAACAGGAGGATTTTTTTCAATTTTTACAAGGACCGTTTGTGGCGCGCTTTGTTTACTTTGATATGTTTTTCCAGTCAGTTGGTTTTGCTGAGATTATAGTACTTTCTTACTTCTAACGACATTACCATCGTGAGGAAAACCACAATGGACATGTGGAGGTTTTTTTTGTTACTTAGTTAGATGTTTAATAGTAACTTTGAATAGGGAAAAAAATATGTTTTGGATTGTCAGTGATGTTGACAAGGGACGACAAGATACAACTTTGTTTACATACTAGAAGTACCCGTAAAAAGTGTAAAAAGTAGAAACAGGATTTACTAGTCATTTGTTTCGCTCTCTCTCTCTCTCTCTCTTCATTTGTTTCCATGTCCGCACTCCCCGCGATGTTTTCTTCTGGCGTATTGTTTAGCAGATGACTTCTCTAGTCTACAATCTTGGAAATTGAATTAGATACATTTTACAAATTTCGATGAACAATACACGCCACAAGTGAAACAAAAATGCGGAAAACGACTACGAGAAGTCCCTAGAGGTTTATCTCAGAGATTTGTTGGGTAGACTTAAGACTCGATGAATTATGTTGTTCACACCAGCCTAACACTAAGGCTTTCGGAATAAATTCAAATTTCCGTGCCATTCTTCTTCCTAATCAAAATTTTAGACTTTTTGCAAAAATGTCACTTTGTCCACAGTATTTTTGTCCAAAATTGTAGGTAAATAGAAGAGTGTGCTATAATCCTGGGAATTATGGCAAACGCTGGTAGATGCTGTGCTAATGGGTAACCTTAGAAAAGAGTAATGTTGTGACCGGGTATTTTCTGAAAAGAAAAGAATTATTTAAAATTATATTATTTATATTTGAACAGTGTTAATGATGGATTTACACTACGCAAAAATCTGCGCGCGAAAACAAAGGAAGACATTCCATTGGTATAAATTGACATCACGCGATGTGTGATGTCAATTTCTACCAATGAAATGTCTTCTTTTGGTTTTCTCATGAATTTTTTTGCCTAGTGCAAATCTACTTTAAATAGTCACAGTGTGAAAGACTACTGAAAACGGACCAGTATGGTTATACGGGTCCGTATTTGGTAGTCTTTAATACTGCGGGGTTAAAATAAATGCCCTTCTGCTTTGAATATGGTCGGTGGTCATACATACCAGATTTAATATTGATATTGTATATTAGAACATGTTTAGAGTATTAGTATATTTACAAATAAATTAGCTGCAACTCCTAGCAACTGTGTTTCTATAGTAACATAAAAACCAATCAGAATTCGTAAAAATAATGATGAATTATGTTAGAAGGGATAAGTCCCTTTAATCTTAAATCCAAAAAATATTTAGAAAAATGTTCGATTTGAATGTAATTCAACTTTTTGAAAATGTAGGACGGAGTATCTCACAAAAATTCTCAAACCTTTAATTCTTAGTTTCTAATAATCTATTAATCTTAGAATTTTGATTTTCAAATTTATGGTTGCTAAAGATTATTTGTGGTTGGATGATACTAGGAAAACACAGTCGCTGGATAGGCAGATATGCATTTTTTGCAATCCAAAGTCCAGTTCCAGATCATTCTTTTCATTAATAAGATAGAAGAAAAGAAAGAATGAGAATGAATTTGACCACTATGATCACTATTGACCACTATTGATCACTATTGACCACTATTGATCACTACATGAAAAATCACAGGGTACGGCCTGGTAAATGTGGCTGTGTATTGCAATCTCTTTATGTGGATTGTAGATTGATATATACGGCAACACCCCAGTCCAGATACGGAGGGTCCGTACTCGGTAGATTTTCGCGCCGTGGATGCTGAATACTATAACCATCACAGTGCGAAAACGGTTTCATAAAATAAATAAGAGAATGTAAAAAATGTTAAAAAGTGCTGACGTGAGCAATATAAAATACGATATTTCATTAAGAGATTAGATGTCGTAAACCTTGTACTAACGCCCATTTAATCACGATACGCACTCAATCTTTATTAACCATACGCCCACTGGAAAACACGTACATATTGCTCGATTTTTCAAATCCTTCTTTGTACCTATATCAGTTTCGATAATATCTATTCTGATAATATTTTTTTCTTCTGATAACTCAGTGGACAAAAAACTTGTTTAAAGTCCGCAGTAAAGACGTTAGAACGACGCTGTTCTAACGTCGTTACTGCGTACTTTGAACAAGTTTTTTGCCCACTGGGTTCTATGTTTATTTCGTTTTTAAAGATGCTCCCTAAGGTAAATGTATAAATTATTTTATCGTTTTTTGGCATTTCTTTTTTAATCTTCTTCTTCTTTTTCTTCGTTTTCTTCTACAATATCAGCTCCTTCTTTCAGTTTAGATGCGTCCCAAACTCGGATAGTGCTATCGTTTGATGCTGTATATAATTTGTTTTTGTGTAGCTAAATTAGAAAAGTGAATCAATACATTGCATTTTCGTAGAGTTTAGTCAACTTGACATAATAATCTATAGTTCATGCCTTTGTCTTTTAACTCTTTGTTAATGTCCATGAGCTTCTGTTATTCTACGTAAGGGGGAATATTTTATTGATTAAAATCATTGATGTCATTACCCGTTAAAACACAGTGGGGAAAAAAGATAAAGACAATAAAGCAGGGCTCGAAATAACAGCCGGTTATCACTGTGGAGGAGAGACTTTTCAGAATATTTTCAGCCAACTTGTTCATGATCTAAGGGCTATAACCAAGAAGATTTGCTATTAGAAAGATATTAGATAGATATTTTAAACACAACTATTGGATATTTTAAACACAATGGAACGAATAAAACCAACAAATACAAACTCAAGAACTAAGTAAATTTACAAATATATTTTAATCATACTTGATAATTTTTAGTCGGTAAAAAGTGTTTTTCAACGAATATTCAACCGATTAAGGTTAATTTCCAAGCGAAACATTCCGCGCGAAAGTCAAAAGAATATATGGCTTTAACACTTCCTCTTTGTAGTTTAGTCTACATTAAATTTGGTCAAAAGTCAGAAATGCCCTGGAGACGAGGTTGGCTTTTCGAACGAAATTATACCCTGGTCCCTAAATGTCAGTAGATATATTAATTTTTCTAATAAATCCCAATCTCATCCCCGGGGCTTCTTCTCTTTTGACGACGTGTAAATATAGAAGAAGCCCTTAAGACGAGCTTGGATACTTTCTTACCACTGCAGCATTCACTGATCCACTATGCCCCTTGAATATTCTTTTACAAGATCCAGATTTTGCGTCAAACGCTCTTGCTGTAGAATCTCCTGAGCCTGTTATTACTAAAAAAGATATAGGTTGAATATTTAACTCCAACCTCGTTCCCAGGGCTTCTTGTCTTTTCGAAACACTTTCGTGTTTTGAAAAGGCAAGAAGCGCTGGGAACGAGGTTGTATTTAACTCTATAAAACCAAGCTTATTAGACTGGTTTATGCCGGTCTTTTATTTCCGAAACACTAATGCCTATGACACGAAACTTTGTACACTTATAGAGTAATTCAATATAAACGCTTTGAATCAAAATCTGACTTAACGATATCACTGGTACTAGCTATGACTAGCTATGACGGTCGTGACACCCTGACACTCCAAATTTTGTAATAGAAACTTTCCTGTACAGTAAATATTTTTAGAGAGTTAGAGTAGCAAAAAATAGAAAAAATATTTATTTTCAGAATCATAATCCCCTTACACTTTAAATATCAAAATGATCAAAGGGAAAGGGACGAGACAATATGCCCCCCTCCCCCTAAGTATTTTTTAACGTGATTTAGTGACCTGGAATTGGATGATTTTTTTAAAAATTATGTTTTTCTAAATAAATCGTTCCTTTTATTTTTTGCGCCCCCCAAATTTTCGCGCCTCCTTTATTCTAAGTCCACAATAAATAGAACAACTTGTCTTTAATGCGAACTTTATATAATTTTGTGCCCACTTGGAAAAACCTGGATGAAACTCTGCATAGAGGATAATATAAAACAATACAAAACAAAAATAAAATTCATACTCTAACATTTTTTATCATTATTTATTTAGTTATTTATTATATATCATTATAGTATATTCACAATGACACTATTGTTCTTCGTAATTGCTTTGAATGTTGCTACTAAATGATCTTAATGATCTTTATGATACTAATATAAAGTTTTTCCCAATAAAATAAGGAATTTTCATAACACGTCTTATTTGTTTTATTTGAGCATCTGGATAATTTTATTCCTTAAAATGAATTACCAGTTGAGGAATAGCTTTTCTTGGAGATGATAGACCAGGCATCTCAGTGGGCACATGATATCATATCAATGTCACAAAACGTCGTATTGACGTCGAGACAACAAAACGACGTCTTTTCGACGGTGATATGATAATGCGCACCGACAGGCATAACCGTCTTTCGTAATTTAACAAGTAAGCATTATTATATCCGAGGTTTACCCAGAGGGCACAAGATGTCAAACAACGTCTGGCGTTGTTTCGACGTTGTTTTAACGTAGTGAACCGGCAGGGTAGACGCCACATTTACGCATTTTGCACGCTATGCATACCAACAGTAGGACCCATGCTTGGATTTATTATCGCGAATTACAGAAAGTGCGATTTCCCAAACTTTTTCCATTCTGGAAATACATGACAAGGCAAGGAGGGCAAGGCAAAAGTTAAGAGCATCGAGCTAATATATAACACTTACAAATTCCATTAGATATGTTCATACATCCGACAGTATGTCCATGTCCTTTATATATTCGTGTACAATCCCCAAATTCTGTTACCCAACATCTAACAGTGTGGTCAGCAGATGATGAGAATAACAAGCGGTTTACTACCTAAATAAAAAACATAAAAAAAATAGTAGCTAATGTCTTTTAAAACGCACGGATTCTCCGTAATCATCGGGAGTTATTTTCATCGGAATGCAAGTGAAGACATTCCATTGGTAGAAATTGACGTCACACGTCCATTTCTACCATTGGAATGTCTTCATTTGGATTCCGCGCGGGATTTTACGCTAATGGAAAACGGCCTTAAAAAGATGTACGTTTAAATTCTGTTGGTACCACTTCGGGAACATGATCGCCTTTTAAGAATTTAAAGACAAAAAATTATTTATTAGTCCTTATTCTAAAGACGCTAACACAACGTTTAAAACGTCTAATTTGTTGTGCCCACTTGGAATCACCTGGATAGAACTTTGCATAGGGGATAATATAAAACAATAAAAAATAGAAATAAAATTCATATTCCTAACATTTTTGAACTAAAGGAAAATAATAATAAAAAATAAATAAATAAATAGAAATAATGATGTCCTTTCATGGATTCTCCGTAATCATTGGGAGATATTTTAAAGCGTTAAAAAAAGACATATGTTTAAGATTGGGTTTTATTAGCTTTCAAGTTTTGTTGGTATCACTTCGAGAACATGATCTTTTAAGGCAACCTCGTTCCCAGGGCTTCTTCTCTCTTGACGTACGTCAAGAGAGAATAAACCCTGGGAACGAGGTTGATTTTAATATTTAGAAGTTAATTAATTAATTTAGAAATTCTGCTTTTTTAAATTAAACGTGTTTTTTTTTTGGATAGAAAAAAAAACTTTCAGAAAAGAAAAAGTATTATTTCAGTTTCAAAATTTCTATTTTAAGATCATTATCAGCCAGTAAATAAGTTACAAACGTTTCTAAACTCGAAACACGTTTTTAGTGTTGTTAATATACTCTGACCAATTGAATTGATTGTCACAACGTTTCATGTTCTTCCTATTCAAATGGTTTTAATGAAACTATGTGTAGAAAAGTTAAAAAACAATATTTAGTATTTGATAATTATTTACAAAATTTCCATGTCAAAAAGAAAAGAAAATAGTGTTTACTAAGTAGGCAAAAACTTGCTCAAAGTCTGCAGTAAAGACGCTAGAATAACGTCGTGCGACGTGGTTTTAGCTTCTTTACTGATGACTTTAAACAAGTTACTACCCAGCGGGTATAGGAAAATATACTGATCTCATTATTTATTAATTTCAAAGTTAAGTTTTGAATGTTCTCATAACGACGGGAATGAGTAAATATTTTAGCGTAACCATAGATGCGCAACCCAATGAACAAAATCTTGTTTTAAAGTCAGCGGTAAAGACGCTAGAACAACGTCGTTTGACGTTGTACTAGCGTCTTTACTGCTGACGTTGAACAAGTTTTTGCCCACTGGGAAATTTCCATAAGAAGATTTGTGAAGCAAAAATCCATTAAAATCTAAAATCATGGTTGAACATTTCAGATTAGGGAAGGGAAGAATATTAAATTAGCAACCAATTCTTGTGTAATTTAGTCCTTTGCATAGGAGCAAAGATGAACATAACAAAAATATAAAGAAAGAAAAAATAATAATAAAAAATAATAATAATAAAAAGAGAAAAATTTGACCATAGCTGTAAACTACATTTTAAATTAATTTAAAAAATCTTAGAAGTCAAACTAAGCACATTCAGAAAAAATGTACACCTCTGATCATGTTCCGAACTGAAACCATATAGGAGGAATTTTTTTGTTCCATAACAAGCAAAAGCAAGAAGATTATTAATGCGCCTACTAATTTTTAGAATATAGGGAATAGGGAATAAACAGTACATATAGCGAAATATACTGGACCGTGTTCGGTTGTATACCACTATCTATATGCCCTTTAGGGAATAAATACCTGTAACTGTAGAATACCAGCTTGATGTCCATCGAATGTTTTTATAGGTTTTCCAGTATGTAATTCATATGATGTTATTCTGTTATCTTGGCTTCCGGTAAACAAAGATTTGCCTCGATTATCACTTGCTAATGCTAATATTGCTCCAGTGTGACCACGAAATGTTATTAGACATGCTTGCGTACTTAATGACCATGATTTAGCTGTTGAATCAACACTACCAGTAACTAATATATCATTGTTGCTGTCTAAGTCCGCATAATCACGTTCAAAATTATCATCTCCTTGTGGTATATATAACAGTGGGTATATACCAAGTTTATGTCCTGAAAATACGGCTTTGCATTCGCCCGTATCTACATGCCAACATCTCGCAGTACGATCATATGATGACGAAAACAATATATTTTCAACAAGAACTAGTCTATTCACTGCACCTGTATGCCCTTTTAATGTTTTTGAACACATCCCAGTGTCAATTCTCCATTTTCTGATTGATTTATCTGCTGACGCAGTAAAAACATAATCATCGTTGCACACAACGTGATTAATATATAATTCGTGACCTGTTAACACGGATACACTTTCCTCTCTTGTTAGGTCAATTATTCGTGCAGTTTTATCCTCACTTGCTGTTATGAGTGTTGAACCATCCGGTGTTACGCACATGGAATTAATACCTTTCTCATGGTCATTTAATTCTTTGAGAAAGAACTTTAAGTCCTTCTTCTTTATCTTCTGCTCCCCATTTTTCGAGCTACCAGAGCCCATAATGTTGGAATTCGAGTGGGTGATTAATAAATACGCTTACTCAAACAAACAAGAGAATGTTCTTTTGTTTACGTAGTTCGTTTCAATTTATTTCTAGATAAATTAGTTAGCTATATTGATTAGAGATTAACGAATCAATAACCTTCCCAGTCGACAAAAACCCGTTCAAAGTCAGCAAAATAACCTTAGAACAACGTTCTTTGAACGTTTTTCTAACGTTATTTTGCTGACTTTGAACATGTTTTTGCAGACTGGGTTGCGATTGATTGGTTTCTTCATACAACCAATCAATTGCAAGGTTGTTGGCATTAGATAAGATATTAGATAAGATTTATTTATATTTGCTGTTGTTTGACACTTCACAGGTGGTGAGCGGTAGAGATGTACACACATAAATACCCAATTAACATTCAAAATTAAGTCGGCAAAGACTTGTTCAAAGTCTGCTGTAAAGATGCTCTTCAGACTGGAACAAGTTTATGCCCCACTGGAAAGTGTTACGTTATACCAGAGAAAACAAAAATGATTAATTGTTTTCTCTGATGGTAACATAAATTCCTGAAATATTAATTTAAAGAACAATTTGTATGGACAAAAATGAAATATCAGAAGGTCAAACCTGTCAAGCCTTGATGAAAGTTAATACGATAGAGAAATAACTGCCTCATTCATAGAAATGAAGAAATAGCGGAAATTCTAAACCACAAAAGTGACCGCAAAACATTTACAACCAGCATAAATAATACATATGTGGAAAAAGATAACGAATAAAGAATACAGATACAATTAAGTAATCGATAAACCATAGCACCGCCATTTGTTTGTTGTTTCCACATTGTCTCAATCGGCAAAAACTTATCCACTGTAATCGCGCTAGACCAGCCTCAAAAATGTTGTTCTAACGTCCTTACTACGGATTTTGAACAAGTTTTTGCCTACTGAGACAAAAGAATGTAATTTCAACCAAGTCAACAAAAGTAACCAATGAATGGATACCTTGTTCTCAGGACTTATTGCATTTTCAAAATACGAAGAGCAGCTCTTCGTATTTCAAAAATGCAAAAAGCACTGCAGTAAGGCTGATTTTCATTAGGCGGAAAATTCCGCGCGAAGACATTCCATTGGTAGAAACTTATAGCACACGATGTGTGATGTTAATACTACCAATGGAATGTTTTCTTTAGCTTACGTGGAGAATTTTCCGCCTAATGGAAATCAATCTTTATCTAGAAAGTTGTTTATCGGTTGTTACACGTTACACGTTACACGTTACCAAGTTACCAACGAAAACAGTGCATACGTCAAAATTTTGTTAACTATCACTATGGTAACATAACAAACTAATGAACGTAATTTAGCAGATAGATTTTATTCTCTATGTGGAATTCATGGTCACATTTGTTAAAACATTATTAGCCAAATATTGCTCAGTAGCTATATTGCATGGTTAAACAACGACAGGAAAAAATCGAATAAACATTGAATATTCATTCAGTAACGTTTGACCATAGATTCCCACCGGGCACACGACGTCGGATCAACCTCGAAACTACGTTGCTACGACGTTTTGAAATTGTATCAACGTTGATCCAACGTCGTGTGCCTGCATAACTTTGTAATGACTACCATCTTATAATGACTACCATCTTATAATGACTACCATCTTGTAATGACTACCATCTTGTAATGACTACCATCTTGATTAACTTGTTGTCTGACTATGAAACTTCTTTTCTTATACTACACTAGATTGCAGAATTTTCACTATTTAGAGAAAAAAACCCACGTAAAACTTAAAGTTATTAGATGTGTATAATAACCTTATGAATTAATAAGGAATGCATTTGAAAATAAGAGACTCTCTTCTTTCCAATAATATTGAGTTTTTCATTTTAATATTCAATATTTTCGTCTAGTCGTTTTATGCCACATACTTTTATTACTCATCACTGAAACAAAAAAGTATGCTTTGACCCAACCTTGTTCCCAGGGCTTCTTGCCTTTTCGCCGCTCTTCCATGTTCGAAAAGGCAAGAAGCTCTGGGAACGATGTTGGCTTTGATCCAGTTGGCAAAACTATTTAAAATTCACAGGACGCTGTTGTACTAGCGTCTTTACGGCAGATCTCGAACAAGATATTTTCCACAGATGTCTAAGTGTTTGCAGTTAATTGGTTTGCACCTAATGGAACAACAAATCAAATTGCATTTGTTCACAAAGATACTAGAAATTTTTTTTTAGCGTTGTTGCTGCGTCTTTACTGCAGACATTAAAACAGTTTTGGGATACTGGGCTGTTCCTTGATCACTCTCTCGGAACGGTAACCCGTTTTCATATATTTTGGCCGCTGGCGTTCCGTTCCAGGACCTGTCCGGGGGGGATTTCTAAGTTTTCCCCGGTGTGGTACTCTTAGGTTGACACTTACCTAGCCGACAAAAACCTGCTCAAAGTCAGAAAAATAATGTTCTTCTAACGTTATGTTGCTGACTTTAAACAGGTTTTTGCCAGCTGGATAGGAGCGTTGCAACCCACAGGGGAGTGCTTTCGTGGACAAAAACTGTTTCGAAAATGCAAAGGGTTAGGGCGTAATAATAATAACAAATTATTTACTTATTTCTCTGGGTTTTTATAACGTAACCCCCTGAAATGATAATTTTAAGAAAACTTCGTATAACAAGATTTGAAACATCAAGAGGTCTTGTCTGTGAAGAAAAAGTTAAATGTTATTTTATTTGTAAACTGTTTGAATAAACATGCCTAGTCGGCAAAAACCTGTTGAAAGTGAGAAATAAAGACACTAGAGCAACGTCATTCAACGTTGTTCTAGCGTCTTTACTGCGTAATTTGAACAAATTCTGGTCCACTGGGTGATGTGCCCATTGTACTTTGCAATTCGCCCACTCAACTGGTAGGAGATTGTCACACTTTACATTTTACGCCTACGATAACATGACATAGTTAAAATTAAGGGCGTGTATACAACAATCTAACGTTTCTATTATATGTCATTTATAAATGGACATTATATTGTACTATTGTAAATCAGCACGAGTTTTTACATCTCATAATATTTTTTTCATAACATATCATCCATATTAGCAGGTGGAAGTCAAGTCTGAACTAATGGATTCATCTGCTTCAAAGCGGAAAACTTTACTAAAAAGACGTAATATCCGACAGTTCTACTTAGGTCTGGATATTAATTGTTTTTTTGGAAATATATGAGTCAAAAAGTTTTTCACATTTTCAGACTAGTAGAGAAACTAACGTCGTGACGCCTTTTTGACGTCGATAATAATTTGCAAACCGGCATGCAACAGTTTATAATTCAACAATCACATCATATACTAGTTTTAAAACTCAATTATAAAATTTCAGTACTTACACGGAATTTATATAAATACTACACATTCGTGTGATGTCAATTTCTACCAATGGAGTGTGATTTCGATTAGGCAAAAAATTCCCTCCAAACTAAGTCGATTCAATCGATTAAAATTAACGTCACACTATTGTGACGTCAATTTCTACAAATGGAATGTCGTCTTTTGAGTTAACGTCGCTTTCAGTCAATGTAATGGCTTCATTTAGACTTCGTATGGACGAATACGTCTAGCGGAAATCCGCCTTTAAAAAGGAGGGATAAATAAAGAGGGGCGGGTAGTTTGTTAAAAAGGGAATTAAAATAATTCTCATGAAGCCTTCCTCTATAAACAAATACGCCCCCAAAAAATAATCGATAATTCCACGTGTTTTATGTATAAAAATGTTAAATTTTTTATATCAGTTGCTACTAGCTACCTTTATTTTGCGCTCCCCTCTCGATGAAATAGGAAATTAGTTTCTTCTTGTATTTTCCCTTATTTTAAGAGTCAAAATTTCTTACTTCCATACATAATTTCTACTAGTTAAAAATAAACTCGAAACTCATGAAATAAAGTTAATTTTCATTAGTGACCGACTGAGGAGAGTACTGCGTCAATGACCTTCCAATAGATTGGGTTTCTTTGTACACTTCTGCACAGATTCATTTTTGTTAAATTTTGACAATTTTAAATGATTTAACCCTAACAAAAAAAGTTAGATTTTGAGAAGGATTTTAAGATGGTCCTTTAGGCGGAATATTCTGTCAGACAAAAGAATACATTCCACATCGTGTGACGTCAATTTGTACCAATAGTAGGACTTGTTTAGGCCTTCCCAGCGTAATAGCTAGCTGGCAAGTTCGCCAACGAAATATATCTGGCCACGCGTAGTTTGGATTATAACCATAACAAATTAAACTGCGCATTCCCAAATATGTTTCGCTGGCGAATTTGCTTCGTAGAATTCAGGCTTTGTGACTTATCAACAAACCTTTCTGGAATTTCAATTACCTACACGTGTTTATAAATAAACCAAAATAAAAAGCAAACCATTATTTTTTATAGCGTTAATGATCTCGGTATGGGTTTTTTCACCATTTGGATCAGATTAGGTACAGAAGCAGCCAATGGGAGGTGTTCTGAGAAATAGGTGCTTCTTATTCTCTAGCTGATCTCCATTTCAGTATTTTCACTAGCATACGCGTGTATCTTAGAACAGCTCGTTTCCCTAGCTAGAGAAGAATCAAGTGTAATAACAGTTAGTATTTCCAGCTGAGTAAGACTTTCCTAAAACAGTAGCTACTTTTGTTGTAAGAACACCTTAATTTCCT